>JAABKJ010000528.1:9177-48817 GCA_011634705.1 Andricus grossulariae | reverse complement strand
CTTGATACTGAAATACTTGATACGTAAAATACTTGAATACTTGATACTTAAAATACTTGATACTTGAAATAATTGATACATAAAATACTTGATACTTGAAATAATTTATATATAAAATACTTGATACGTAAAATACTTGAATACTTGATGCTCAAAATACTTGATATTTAAAATAATTGATACATAAAATATTGGATACTTGAGATACTTAAAAATCAAAATACTTTAGATACTCAACACTTGAGATACTTGATACTTAAATATTTAATACTTCATACGTAAAATATTTGAATACTTGAGATACGCGATACTTTTAAATACTTGAGATACTTGATACTGGAAATATTTGATACATAAAATACTTGACGCTTGAAATACTTAATACCTTAATACTTGATACGTCAAATTCTTGAGATACTAGAGACACTTGATACTTTTGATACTCTAACGTGAGATACTTTGTACTGAAAATATTTGACACTCAAAATATTTGATACTCAATTCTTGAGATACTTGAAAATTAAAATACTTGAGATACTTAATACTTTATACGTAAAATATTTGAATACTTGATACTTGAGATACTTGATACTGGAAATAGTTGATACATAAAGTACTTGACACTTGAAATACTTAATACCTAAATACTTTATACGTCAAATTCTTGAGATACTAGAGAAACTGGATACTTTTGATACATTAACGTGAGATGCTTTATACTGAAAATATTTGATACTCAAAATATTTGATACTTAATGCTTGAGATACATGAAAATTAAAATAATTGAGCTACTTGATAGATAAAATACTTGAGATACTTGATACTGAAATACTTGATACGTAAAATACTTGAATACTTGATACTTAAAATACTTGATACTTGAAATAATTGATCCATGAAATATTGGATACTTGAGATACTTGATAGTGAAATACTTGATACGTAAAATACTTGAATACTTGATACTCAAAATACTTGATATTTGAGATACTCAACACTTGAGATACTTGATACTTAAATATTTAATACTTCATACGTAAAATATTTGAATACTTGATACTTGAGATACGTGATACTTTTAAATACTTAAGATACTTGATACTGGAAATATTTGATACATAAAATACTTGACGCTAGAAATACTTAATACCTAAATACTCTAACGTGAGATACTTTGTACTGAAAATATTTGACACTCAAAATATTTGATACTTAATGCTTGAGATACTTGAAAATTAGAATACTTGAAATACTTGATGCATAAAATACTTAAGACACTTGATACTGAAATACTTGATACGTAAAATACTTGAATACTTGATGCTTGAAAATAATTGATGCATAATATATTGGATACTTAAATACTTGATACCTTTAAATACTTGAGATACTTGATACTGAAAACATTAGATAGATAATGCTGGAGATACTTGAAAATTAAAATAATTGAGATACTCAACACTTGAGATATTTGATACTTGAATGCTTAATACTTTATACGTAAAGTATTTGAATACTTGATACTTGAGATACTTGATACAGGAAATAGTTGATACATAAAATACTTGATACTTAATGCTGGAGATACTTGATACTTGCAATACTTGAGATCTTTGTTACATGAAAATACTTCATATTTGATACTTGAAACTTAAAGTAATTGATACATAAAACACATGATACTTGAGATACTTGAAACATATATACTTGATACTTGATACGTAAAATACATGAGATACTTGATACTAAAAATACTTCATACTTAAAAAACTTCATTATTGAGAAATTGGACATACTTGACACTTGACTACTTGATATTTGAGATACTTAAAATACTTTATACGCGAGAAATTTGAGCCACTTGATACTTGCGATACGTGAAATACTCGAAACTTGAATACTTGATATTTGAGACACTTGATGATTTTGGTATTTGATTACTTAAAATACTTAAAATACTTGTTACTTAAATATTTGATACTTAAATACTTGATACTTGCAGTAATTGATACATAAAATACTTGATACCTAAATACTTGACACGTAAAATACTTGAGATACTTGATATTTAAAATGCATAACTTGGTTCACACTTTCAGCCTTTTCACCCCATATTTTTCATTTTACGTCGATATAATATCACATACCTATTAATACTTGATTTTGACATTCAATTATTAATACTTAAGATACTTGATACTTAAAATACTTCATACTTGAGAAATCGGAGATACTTGATACTTGAGTACTTGATATTTGAGAAATTTGAAACACTTTATACTCGTGATACTTGAAATACTTGTACTTGAGTACTTAATATCCGAGATACTTGATGCTTTTGATACTTGATACTCAAAATACTTGATACCCATAATACTTGATACTTTAGAAACTTGACCCTTGCGATGTTTGATACTTGAAGTAATTTTAACTTGTGGAATTAGAGATGCTCGAGATACTTACAATACTTGTACTTGAGAGAATTGACAGCTAATATACTTAATATTTGAGATACATAATACAGGAGATACTTGATATTTGAATAATTAATACTTAAAATATTTGAGATATTTGATATACTTGATACTTGAGATACTTAGTACTTGAAATACTTCATACTTAAAATATTTGATATTTTAGATACTTGATACTTCAAATACTTGATGCACGCGATACTTGTGATAATTTCGACACCCAATATACATGAGATACTTGATACTTGATGCTTGCGATACTTTCGATACTTAATACTTGATACTTAAGATACGTGGTACTTAACATACTTCATTGTTGATACTTGATTATTGATATTTGAGATATGTGTTACTAAACCCCTTTATTTTTAAAATACTTTATACTTTCGATACTTGAGATACTCGATTCTAAAAATACTTGATGCTTGAGATACTTGATACTTGAAATATTTGATATACTTGCGATAATTTTGATACCTAATATACATGGGATACTTAATACTTGATACTTGATACTTAAGATACTTGATATTTGAGATACTTCATTGTTGATACTTGATTATTGATACTTGAGATATTTGATACGAAAAACCTTGCTACTTAAAATGCTTTATACTTTCAATACTTGAGATTCTTGATTCTAAAAATACTTGATGCTTGAGATACCTAATACTTCAAATACTTGATACTTGCAATACTTTCGATTCGTAATATACATGCCACACTTAATACTCGATACTTGAGATACTTGATTCTAAAAATACTTGATGCTTGAGATACTTGATACTTCAAATACTTGATACTTTCGATAATTTCAAAACTTAATATACATGAAATACCTAATACTTGATACTTGCGATACTTTCGATACTTAATATATATATGAGATACTTAATACTTGATACTTGATATTTAAGATACTTCATTGTTGATACTTGATTATTGATACTTGATACTTGAGATATTTGTTACTAAAACCCTTGATACTTGAACGACTTTATACTTTCGATACTTGAGATACTCCATTCTAAAAATACTTGATGCTCGAGATACTTGATAGTTCAAATACTTGATACTTGCGATAATTTCGATACTCAATATACATGTGATACTTAATACTTGATACTTGAGATACTTCATACTTAAGATACTTGATACTTGAGATACTTCATTGTTGATACTTGATTATTAATACTTGAGATATTAGATACGAAAAACCTTGCTACTTAAAATACTTTATACTTTCAGTACTTGAGATACTTGAGAATATTGATTCTAAAAATACTTCATGCTTGAGATACTTAATACTTCAAATACTTGATACATGCGATAATTTCGATACTTAATATACATGATATACTTAATACTTGATACTTGCGATACTTTCGATACTTAATACACATGAGATACTTAATACTTGATACTTCATATTTAAGATACTTCCTTGTTGATACTTGATTATTGATACTTGAGATATTTGTTACTAAAACCCTTTATACTTAAACGACTTTATACTTTCGATACTTGAGATACTCGATTCTAAAAATACTTGATGCTTGAGATACTTGATAGTTCAAATACTTGATACTTGCGATAATTTTATACTTAATATACATGAGATACCTAATACTTGATACTTGCGATACTTTCGATACTTAATATACATGAGATACTTAATACTTGATACTTGAGATACTTGATACTTGAGATACTTCATTGATGATACTTGATTATTCATACTTGGTAATTGATAGGAATCTTGTTTGAACGATATGAATGACACATAAAAGTAATGAGTGACTCATAGACTTGTATTCATTACGGTAATGTAACATCCCAATTTGAAGAAAGCGATAGAGTTGCACTCGTACCATGATTGGATGAAAAAAGCGTCTCGAGAGATTTTTAAGAGATTGGAGCTCCGCCTCCGTCAAAATTGATGAAATGCCTTGAGCAGAGCAGAGCCAACTTGAACTTCGACGAGTTTGTGGTTTTAAATTAGCCACTGTACACCAGGACCAGGCTGTCGGGTTTCAAACTATGTAATACGGAACACAGAAGCACACGAAGCTATAGATGAGACAGTAGGTCAGGCGATCAAGTGGTAGAGAGCTCATCATCCCTGATGGAGGCGCAAATCGATTGGAAGGCCACCCAAGTATGTAACTAAATTCCTTCAGAAAGATAATTCACGTGTCCATTGTCCTCAAGCCAACCACTTGAGGACTTCAGACTAGAAATTAAAAAAAGTCCACAAAAAGAATGGACTGAGAAGAACAGATTTTGATGATTCAATCCACTTTAGGGGACTACTGATGTGTATGATACATTTCCACCTCGATACGAAAAAAAATCTGAAACACACCCACATCCATCATCATCGACACCCGAGAACTATACCACCCACATCCAAACCCCACCCGGCACTTAAAAATGTTCAAAAACCAAACACAACACAATGCTTCTACAGACACCACCTATCACGAGACCCCACAATATCACAATATCATCACATCGCAATAATCCAAAATATCCCTAAACCGAAGACAACCTTTAACCCCTGAACACAAAACATAATACCGTCAGCACCCTAGACATCTCCAGAGGCACACGCAATAACACATCAAAATACATTCGGAATCCGAAAACTCCCAGGAACTAAACAACACATATTTCGAGACCCCAAAACATCAGAAAGACGGAACGAACCCTAATTACAACACCACACACCGAGAATCCAAAGTATCCCAAAACCGAAGACAACCTTCAACCCCTGAACACAAAACATAATACCTTCAGAACTCTAGATATCTCCAGAGGCACACACAATAACACATCACAATACATTTGGAATCCGAAAACTCCCAGAAACTAAATAACACATAACCCGAGACCCCAAAACATCAGGAAGACAGAACAAACTCCTACCACAACATCACATCGCAAGAATCCAAAATATCCCTACACCGAAGAGAACCTTCAATCACTGAACATAAAGCGTAATACCCCCAGAACCCTAGACATCTCCAGAGGCACAGAATAACACATCACAATACATTCGCAATCTGAAAACTCCCAGAAACTAAACACCACATATCCCGAGACCCCAAAACATCAGGAAGACGGAACAAACTCCTACCACAACACCACATCGCAAGAATCCAAAATATCCCTAAACCGAAGACAACCTTCAACCCTTGAACACAAAACATAATACCTCCAGAAACCAAACGCAACCCACAGCCTGTACACACAACACATATCACGAGACCCCAAAACATCAGGGAGACGGAACAAACTCCTACCACAACATCATATCGCAAGAATCCAAAATATCTCTGAACCGAAGACAACCTCAACCCCTGAACACAAAACATAATACCCCCATAAAATTAACACAAACCACAGCCTGTACACAAAACACATATTACGAGATCCCAAAGCATCAAAAAGACGAAGCAAACTCCTACCACAACACTGCATCGCAAGAATCCAAAATATCCCAAAACCGATGAGAACCTTCAACCCCTGAACACAAAACATAATACCCCCAGAAGCCTAGACATCTCCAGAGGCACACGCAATAACACATCACAATACATTCGGAATCCGAAAACTCCCAGAAACTAAACAACACTTATTCCGAGACCCCAAATCATCAGAAAGACAGAACAAACTCCTACTACAACACGACACCTCGAGAATCCAAAATATCTTAAAACTGAAGACAACCTTCAACCCCTGAACACAAAACATAATACCTCCGGAAACCAAACACAAATCACAGCCTATACACTCAACACATATCACGATAACCCAAAACATCAGTAAGACGGGACCAACTCCTGCTACGACATAACAACCCAAGAATAAAAAATATCCCAAAATCGAAAACAACGCCCAACCCCTGAACACAAAACATAATACCCCCTAACCTAGACATCTCCAGAGCCAAACAGAACCCTCAAAACTTTCCTCAAACACTACAGACAGTCGAATCATCAACATTCGGAATTTGAAGCATCCAAAAAACCACAGCTAGTGGAACTCACGACGTTTCTCAGATTTCCCAAATTCGCATTTGGGAAAATTTTGGAAGAAGATGTTTCTTTTTAGAAAATATACATCTGGCCCTATAAAATGTTTGCGACAATTCTGGCTCAGATTATATAATTATATTATAATAATAATATAATTTTCAATCCTGAATCATATTGTAATCACTCGTTTAATTTTTCTGTTTCAGGTATGTAGAACGAGCCAAAGTTCATAAGTAAATAGAATAAGATTGCAAATGGAAATGGCAATTAGCAAATCGAGGGTAAGGTAATTTTTAATCCATAAATCTTAAATGGTAATTGGTAAGAGGAATACTTTTAATGAGAATGTCTTTGACTACAAATAGGGTGTTTAATATTTACGTCCCACGTTTTTATTTTCAATAACATTTTTATTATATTATTATCGCTAACCCTCTTTTCAGAGGGAATTATTTCGTTTCTTTTCAGTAGATTTTAATAACACTTGTTTTTATTTCAATATTATTTTCGCGAGGGTGCCACATTTATGGTCATTTCGACAAAGTGTATATATCTATATATAATATGAAATCTGTCAGTCTGGTAGTTAATTTCCTTCTTTCCCCATCCAAAGTGGGAAACGTGTTCATCTCCAGGGCATGGATACTATGCTGCAAAAGAACTTCATTCCTAGGGTGAGACTTCGTGAGAGAAAAAGCAAGGAAGGAAGAAACAAATTAAAAGGGGGACGAAAGTGCTAAAGGGTGTTTGTCTGTGTATGAGACACACACCCGCACTTTAAGAATTTCAAAAACGAAACTCGACCTACAATCCCTACACAAACCACATCACGAGAACCCAAAATATCAGAAAGATGGAACAAAACCCTACCGCAAGACAACACCTTAAAAATCCAAAATATCCCAAAATTGAAGACTAGTCCCAACCTCTAACCACAAAATATAACACCCCCAGAACCCTTAACATCTCCAAATGCGAATGTGAACCTCAACCTCTTCCTCACACACTACAGAAACAGTAGAATGCATTCAATAATACATCCGGAACGTTCCAAAAATTATACGCAAACCACATTCCCTACACACCACATATCACGAGAACCCAAAACATTAGAAAGACGGAACAAACCCCTACTACAACACCACATACCGAGGATCAAAAATATCCTAAAACCGAAGACAACCTTCAACTTCTGAACACAAAACGGAATACTCCCAGAACCCTAGACATCTCCAGATGCACACACAATAAGTCACAATACATCCGGATTCCGGAACATCCCGAAAACTAAACACAACCCACAGTGCAAACCGAAGGCAATCCCAACTCCTGAACACAAAACATTATAGACACAAAATCCTAGACATCTCCAGAGGCGAACACAAATCCTAAACCACTTCACACATCACAATAAATCTGGAATTTTAAACATTCCAAAAACCAAACACAACCCAGAGCCCAAAACATCCGAAAACGGAACAAACCCTTACCACAACACCACGAGAATGCAAAATATCCCAAAAACGAAGACAACCCCGAACCTCTAACCACAAAACATAATACCCGGATAGCATAAAAGCTTCCCTGCATATACCTGGAACATTCCAATCTAAGATTCTGAGAATTCCGAAAAATGTTCCAGAAAAGTTCTCGGAAGTATTGTAAATGTCCGCCTATCAAGCAAGGTTCCCAAAGATGGTTCGGGCAATGTTCGTGAGGAATTTAATTAAATTAATATAAGGCGAAAAATTCTCACGAACATTTCCCGAACCCTCCTTGGCAACCTTCCTTGATACCCGGACATTAACCTACTTCCGGGAACCTTCCTGGAACATTAATCGGCATACGTCCGCAATCCGATACATCTAAAAAACTAACAACACCCCTCCAAGCATACCCAGATCAAACCCAAATCATCAAGAACCAAGGAAACCCCAAAGACAACAATGAACAAACAAAATCAAGTTGCGCTAAATTGTGCTAGTTTTGAGGCTTGTTGTCTCACAAAAGTATTTTGGTAGCACACATGAGCTACAATAACGCGAGGAAGAAACACATTACGAGGGGGATGAAAGTGACAAAGGGTGTTTGACTACGTATCATTCTTTTTACGTTTCTGTGTCTACGCATATGTATCTCTGAGATCCGAAGGGTCGGGCGTGAAGAAAATAGAGTGAGAAGAAAATAGATGAGTTGTGGGTGGTGAGAAGAGGACAAAATTCATGAGAAGGACCTGCGCGCGAATTTCCCGCGTTCACCCAACCTCATATTGATCCCACCCCCGAGCAGAAACGAAACGAACCCCCACATCGGGTTCATCGTCGTCGTGGATTCGCAGAATCGCGGCGTCCGGATGGTCCAGCGCGACTCTGGTGATGTGCTTTGAAAAAATCCCTAGGCCGCATACTCGCCGAAAGAGTGTCACTGGTTACACCCACTTTTAGAAAATTCATCTCAAAGTAGCCGAAATTTGGGAAAACTTCTGAACAAAAACAATCAGAATTGAGGGCTGGAGAAAGCCGGAAAAAATTAGGGGAAAAGTTTGACTCTTGGCAAGAGTTGGAGAACTTGAGGTTGGCTTGAAGTCAGCTGGATCGTGGGTGTGTTTATTTATTTGTGTGTGATTCTTAAAATTGTGGGGGTGTCAGTGTCGAGGATTCGCGAGTGTCGTGAAAGTACACGAGGTGCCAAAAAGTCGCGTGTGATCCGATGAGTCAAGCCTGGAGGAGACTTGACACGTGAGAAGGTGCCAAAATTAGAGCAGTGCTTTCTTCTTTGAAGAAATCAGAGAAATTTCATAAAAATAGAATTTTTTTTTCGTATTTTTAGAAAATAAATTCATTTTGGTTACTAAACATTATTTTTAAATTATCCAATATTTAGATTTTCTCATGGTTTCAAGGCAAATTGTATTCCAGTTAATTCTTGGAAGATCAGCGGAACAGTATATTCCTGTTGCTCCTCAAAATTTCTAGGAAAATTGTATTCCCGTTACTTCTTATGGGTTTCCCGGAAAATTGTAATCTCGTTACATCCTATGCATTTCCCGGAAGATTATAATCTCGGTACAATACGTTTAGGAGTATGAGGACCAAGAAAGACCCGTCTAATTTATGATTTTTGACAATTTTCAAGATTTAATTTTAACTGCTGGCAAGATATGTAGAAATAATTCAAAACATTTGAAAGTTGCGCAAAAGGAAGCTCAAAACCTCCTCTTTAAAATGAGCCCAAGAATTTGTAAAAATGTTCACTGGTTCACCGTCCGCTCGGTTGAGCGGGACTGCGACGTGCATGACCTTGAAACGATTTTTGCCTACATTTTTGATGCTAACTCGAGAACCAGTGAATATTTTCGCATCTTCTTGGGCTCATTTTAAAGAGGAGACTTCAAGGTTCATTTTGCTTGTCCTTCAAATTTTTAGCATCAGTTTCCTAGATTTTGCAAAGAGTTGAAGTTTCTCGCTTGGATGGTACTGTACTTTTGATAGGCTCCCCAAAAATGTTTCTAGAGCCTGTCTGAGATTGTTGCATCAATCGTAACTGTGTTACTTGACATTGAACCCTTTCGATGAGTCAGTAAATGAACATCCTCTTAGAATCTGCAGGAGCGCAGGAGATTCGTTATTGCTCAATGATTATTGCCATTACCGACCAAGCTCGGATAACCTCAACTTACTCTTGGCACGGGCAGTCATTACGCCGCAATAATAACTGACCCCCGACTCGTAACCTCACTTAAGACTACAAGCCGGTACCTATTTCATACGTATGTACATACACAAACAGGATTCTAGCATCCCGATTCTAGCTGAAGATCTCGCGATTCTCGCGCCCAAGGAGCTCACAAAGAATGAAAATTTATACTTGGGCCTCGCCCATTGGCCGTTACGCAGGAATCGTGACGCCGCAAACTAGTTCCTGGCAAATTGTTAATTTGCCGAGCAAAAGGTCTCCACAACTATCTTCGTAAATACTTCCGCAAAAAGTTCCTGACCAGATACTCGACTCCTTTTTTTTCTCTTTCCATCAGGATCTGACGCTGAAATTATAATGAGCAGAAAAAGACTTTCGAAGTTATTCCCGGAACTTTCTTTAGAGCCTTATGCTGTTTTCTTGAAAAATTGTTTTCCCAGGACTTTTTGGTGATTTCCCGGGAAATAGTACTCCTGGTATTGTTCTGCACTTTTGTGGAAATTTTATTGCTGTTACTTCTTAGAATTTCTCAGAGATATTGTATTCCTGTTAATTCTTCAAATTTTTCTGGAAAATTGTATTCCTATTGCTTCCTAAAAGTTTCGGGAAAAATTGTATTCCAGATAGTTTCAAGAAGTTTCCCAAATCCTTCTCTTTATCAAACAAAAATGAACCTCTGTTGCAGCCATTTTCCTTATTCACGAAAAGGAACCCAGTTTCAACCCCTTTCCAGTTAAATTACAAAAAAGAATTTTGAAACGAAAATTGTATCCCTGTTACATTTAATAAGTTTCCCGTAAAATGTATTTTAATTACTTCTTAGAAGTCCCCCGGAAAATTGTTTCAAAGTTTTTTCTTACAATTGTCCCGAGAAATTGTATTCCTGTTACTTCTGGTCATTTTCCGGGAAATTGTATTCCTTTCCATTTGTATCATTTCCAGGGTATTGCACTCCTGTTACTTTTTACTGATTTCCAGGAAGTTTTATTCTGTTACTTCTTACTATTTTGCGGAAAATTGTATTCTGTTACTTCCTAGATGTTTTTCGGGAAATTGTATTCCTGTTTCTTCCAGGATTTCCGTGGCAAATTGTATTAGTTGGTGAATAAAATTTTGCTTTTAGTTTCTGTTTATCGTATTTTTTCTTGAAAAATGCTATTCCTGTTACTTCTTTAAATTTTTCCGGGAAATAGTATATTTGTTACTTCTTAAATTTTTCGGGATATTGTATTCCTCTTACTTTACACAATTTTTTGGAAATTGTGTTTCTCTTACTTTTTAGTTCCTTCCTGAATTTTCTGGAATAATTTTGGTCAATTTTTTGGAAAATTATATTTTTGATACTTCTTACCAATTGTTCGGGAAATTGTATTCCTCTCGCTCTTTACCTTTTTCTGGGAAATTGTATCCCTGCTACTTCTAAACATTTTCCGGTAAATTATACTTCTGTTACTTTAAACCATTTCCGAGAAATGGTATTTTTGTTACTTTTTAGTTCCTTCCTGGATTTCCAGGAATACTTTTTACCAGTTTTTCGGGAAATTGTATTCATGATACTTTTCACTAGATTTCTGGAAAATCGTGGTCCAGTTACTTTTTAGTTTCTGTCTGGATTTCCTGGGATACTTATCAGTTTTTTGGCGAAAATGTATCCCTGTTACTTCTTAAAACTTTCCGGGAAATTGTATTCCTGTTACTTCTTAGTTGGTTCCTGGATTTCCTAGGATACTTTATACCGGTTTTTCGGGAAATTGTATTCATGTTACTTTCTATAATTTTCCGGGAAATTGTATTCCTGTTACTTTTTAGTTGACTCCTGGATTTCCTGAGATACTCCTTATCAGGTTTTCGCGAAATTGTATCCCTGTTACTTCTTACCGGTATTTCGGGAAATTGTATTCATGTTACTTTTTAGAATTTTCCGGGAAATTGTATTCCTGTTACTTTTTAGTCTTTCCTGTATTTCCTGGGATACTTCTTACCAGTTTTTTGGGAAAGTATATCCTTGTTACTTTTTAGTTGGTTCGTGGTTTTCCTAGGATACTTCTAACCGGTTTTTTCTGGAAATTGTATTCATGTTACTTTTTAGAATTTTCCGGGAAATTGGATTCATGTTACTTTTTACAATTTTCCGGGAAATTGTATTCCTGTTACTTTTTAGTTGGCTCCTGGATTTCCTAAGATACTCTTATCATTTTGTCGCAAAATTGTATCCCTGTTACTTCTTACAGGGTTTTCGGAAATTTGTATTCATGTTACTTTTTAGCATTTTCCGGGAAATTGTATTCCTGTTACTTTTGAGTTGGCTCCTAGAGTTCCTTCGATACTTCTTACCAGTTTTTTTTGGGGGAAAGTGTATTTTTTTTACTTTTTAAATTTTTCTGGGGAATAGTGTTCCTGTTACTTTTTAGTTTTTTCCTGGATTTTCTGGGATAGTTTTTATCATTTTTTTGGGAAAGTGTATCTTTGTTACTTTTTATAATTTTCTGAGAAATTGTATTACTATTACTATTAGTTTGTTCCTGGATTTCCTGGGATACTTGTTACCAGTTTTTTGGGAAAGTGTATCCCTGTTACTTTTTAGTTGGTTCCTGTATTTCCTGGGATACTTCTTACCGGTTTTTCGGGGAATTGTATTCATGTTAATTTTCAGCATTTTCCGGTAAATTGTATTCATGTTGCTTTTTAGAATTTTTCGGGAAATTGTATTCCGGTTGCTTTTTAGAATTTTCCGGGAAATTGTATTCCTGTTACTTTTTAGTTGGCTCCTGAATTTCCTGAGATACTCTTATCAGTTTTTCGCGAAATTGTATCCCTGTTACTTCTTAACGGTATTTCGGGAAATTGTATTCATGTTACTTTTTAGCATTTTCCGGGAAATTGTACTCCTGTTACTTTTTAGTTTGTTCCTGGAATTCCTAGGATACTTCTTACTAGTTTTTTTTGTTGTTGGAAAGTGTATCTTTTTTCTTCTTAGAATTTTCTGGGAAATTGTATTCCTGTTACTTTTCAGTTTGTTCCTGGATTTCCTAGGATACTTCTTACCGGGGTTTCGGGAAATTGTATTCATGTTACTTTTTAGAATTTTCCGGGAAATTGTATTCCTGTCGCTTTTGAGCATTTTCCGGGAAATTGTATTCCTATTACTTTTTAGCATTTTCCGGGAAATTGTACTCCTGTTACTTTTTAGCATTTTCCGGGAAATTGTATTCGTATACGTTTTTAGGAAAATTAGTTTATCAGAAAATGGTTAATTACGTTAATCATATCGATACTGATTAGAATTTAGTTTGCAGTTTCTATTTACCGTCTTTTTTCTAAGTCTCTAAAACTAGAAGATCAAGAGATAAAGAAACTTCTGTTTGCAAAGCGAAACTTTGATCTGGTCGAAGGACAAGGTCGCCAGATCGAGTAAACGCGATTAAATCAAGCGGCATTGATCAAATTATGACTCTTAACAAATCAACTGCATTAATCCCCTCTTCTTTTCTTCCTCGCCAATTTTGGATTCGATCAAGGAGCTTTTGCTTAACAAACTATTTCTCCGGATATACTTCCAAATCAATATAAATGAAGTTATTAATAATTTTGACATTTCTAAAAATTAGTTTTTTCGCAAAATCTCGAAAAATATTGATTTTGGAAAGAAATGTTATTCACAAAAGTTGTAGATCTCGTCGAAACACATATTTTTTATTACCATAGTTGGAAAAGGGGGCTGCAAAAGGGTTTTCGACGTGAGTGGGCGTGGTTCACATCGACTCACACCGACCCCCTTTTCCAGTGGCAAAAAACACGTGTCCTAATTTTCAGCATTTTAAAGGACCCCCTTTTCCAGCGCCCCCTTTTCCAACAAAAAATCGGAAAATTCATTTTTGTCAGTTTTCTCGAAAGATATTAATTTTAGAAAAAAAGTATACACATAAAAAATGTGTGTTTCGACGAGATCTACAACTTTCGTGAACAACATTTTTCAATCAAATAAATATTTTTCGAGATTTTGAAAAAACTAATTTTTTAAAAAAGTCAAAATTATTAATAACCAAAAATCCTTTTAGTGCGTTCATATAGGGTATAAAAGGAACCCCTAGGGCACGTTTCAAGTGAATATTCTTGGGTGATCTTTTTTGAAGTATACCCATTTCTCAAAATTAGTCATTCCTCAACTATTCCAAGGTGTCTCCTCAAATAAAATTTTTGCATGCTCAGTCCCATCCGCAAATCACCAAGTAAATTCCATTCCACACAGAATTAACGAACTGTAAAGGGGTTCGCCGGATCTACCTGCGACCGGTGATTTTTTTTCCTTCAGTCCCGCTCAGAGATGCATCGCTGCCTCCAGCCACAGATAAACTAACTTTTACCTCCTTTTTTCCAAATTTATTTCTTCTCCAAATTCATCTTCACAGGTTTCATACTCTTTCCTCTCTTCCCCTCTTTTGCCCTTTTTTAAAGGATTCCTCATTTTTCCCCTTTTTTCAAGAAACTTTCCCGTTTTCCCCCTTTTTTATTTTATTTTTTATTTCTTTTCTAAATTCCATTCTTTCCTTTCTTTCCCTCTTTTGCCCTTTTTTGAAGAATTCCTCTTCTTTCCCTTTTTTTCAAGAAACTTTCCCGTTTTCCCCTTTTTTATTTTATTTCTTCTCTATATTCTACTATTTCCTCTCTTCCCCTCTTTTGCCCTCTTTTGAAGGATTCCTCCTTTTTCCCTCGTTTTCAAGAAACTTTTCCTTTTCCCCTTTTCCCCTTATCCCCTTTTTTATTTTTTGTTTTATTTCTTCTCTAAATTCATCTTTACAGACTTCAAACTCTTTCCTCTCTTACCCTCTCTTGCCCCTTTTTAATGAATTCTTCCTTTTCCCCTTGTTTTCAAGAAACTTTCCGGTTTCCCCCTTTTTATTTTATTTTTTGTTTTATTTCGTCTATAAATGCCACTCATTCCTCTCTTTCCCTCTTTTGCCCTTTTTTGAAGAATTCCTCTTTTCTCCCTTGTTTTCAAGAAACTTTCCCTTTTTCCCCTTATCCCCTTTCTTATTTTTTGTTTTATTTCTTCTCGAAATTTATCGTTACAGACTTCACACTCGTTCCTCTCTTCCCCTCTTTTGCCCTTTTTTAAAGAATTTCTCTTTTTCCCTTGTTTTCAAAAAACTTTCGCTTTTTCCCCTTGTGCCCTTTATTCTTTTTTGTTTTATTTCTTCTCTAAATTCTTCTTTACAGACTTCACACTCTTACCTCTCTTCCCCTCTTTTGACTTTTTTAAAAAATAATTCTTGTTTTTCCCTTGTTTTCAAAAAACTTTTCCTTTCTCCCCTTTTTTATTTTATTTCTTGTTCTATTTCATCTATAAATTTACCTTTATAGACTTCAAACTCTTTCCTCTATTCCCCTCTTTTGACTGTTTCAAAAGAATTCCTCTTTCTCCCTTTTTTTCAAGAAATTTTCCCGTTTTCCCCCTTTTTTATTTTATTTTTTGTTTTATTTTATCTCTAAATTCCACTCTGTCCTCTCTTCTCCTCTTTTGCCCTTTTTTAAAGGATTCCTCCTTTTTCCCTTATTTTCAAGAAACGTTCCTTTTTCCCCTTTTTTTATTTTATTTTTTGTTTTATTTCTTCTCTAAATTCACCTTTACAGAGTTCAAACTCTTTGCTCTCTTCCCCTCTTTTGCCCCTTTTCAATGGATTCCTCCTTTTCCCCTTGTTTTCAAGAAACTTTCTCGTTTTCCCCCTTTTTTATTTTATTTTTTGTTTTATTTCATCTCTAAATTCCACTCTTGCCTCTCTTCCCCTCTTTTGCTCTTTTTTGAAGTATTCCTCTTTTTCCCCTTGTTTTCGAGAAACTTTCCCTTTTTCCCCTTTCCCCTTTTTTTAATTCTATTTTTTGTTTTATTTCAACACTAAATTCATCTTTTCAGACTTCATACTCTTTCCTCTCTTCCCCTCTTTTCCCCTTTTTTAAAGAATTTCTCTTTTTCCCTTGTTTAGAAGAAACTTTCTCTTTTTTACCTTCATTCCCCCTTTTTATTTTATTTTTTGTTTTATTTCTTCTCTAAATTCACCTTTACAGACTTCAAAATCTTTCCTCTATTCCCCTCTTTTCCCCTTTTTCAAAGAATTTCTCTTTTTCCCTTGTGTTCAAGAAACTGCCCCTTTTTCCCCTTTCCCCATTTCCCCATTTTTTAATTCTATATGGTGTTTTATTTCTTCTCTAAATTCACCTGTACAGACTTCAAACTCTTTCCTCTCTTCCCCTCTTTTGCCCTTTTTTAAAGGATTCCTCCTTTTCCCCATGTTTTCGAGCAACTTGACCGTTTCCCCCCTTTTTTATTTTTCTATTTTTCGGTGATAATCAATATTTATTAGTTGAAAATGATTCTTTTTTTTTGTTTAAAATTAACCGATTTTGTTGAAAACTCGTTTTTAAAAAATGAAAACTAATTTTTCCAACTTGAAATTCAACTGTTCTATTTTTGGTTGAAAAATGATATTTTTTATTCGAACAGTTTGGTAAAATAATTGAACTTTATAATTAAGAATAAACTTTTTTTGAAAATTCAAATATTTGGTGGAATTTTTTTTTCCTTCTTATTTTTGGTTTAAACATTTATTCTTCCAGGTTCAAAATTCAACTATTTTGTTACAAATTGAACTTTTTTGATAAAAAAATTTGATGTTTTCTGGATGATTTTTAAATTAAATTTTTTAAAATTATTTTTTAAGAATTCACCTTTTTTGTGGAAAATAAATTGTTTAACTGAAAATATAATTATTCTATTTTTGGTGGATAATTGATCTTTTTAATTCGAAAATTCAACTATTTCGTTTAAAATTCATATTTTTGAGTTTTTCGTTTAAGATTCATATTTTTAATTTAAGGAGATGATTAATATCGTTCTCGAATTACAATTCGTTATTTATTCAGCAAGTTATTCTGCTCGTGTATTTAATTACAGCAGGTTAATAGACTGTGATATTTCATCCCGGAATTTATTTTTATTTAATTTTTTATTTCCTTCCTAACCAGAAAGGACACCCCGGGAGTCTTTGTGTACTTGTAACGTTGGCAACACTTTTCTTTCCACGTAAGGGCAACCGTGGGCGGAAGACTTTAGCGTGGGTCCGAGTTCTCTGCCCTCGAGAAATTTATAGCGATTCAAAATATGAGAATCCAGAAATTAAATACAAACCATTTTTTTTCTATTTCGGAAAAGTTATCTGGAAAATATTGTGCATTTTCCTTCCCGGAAAATTGTATTCCTTGGTCTTACTGGGATTTTCTTGGAAAATTGTACTCCTGGATTTTTTTCTATTTCTAAAAAATGAGCTGGAAAATTTTGTACATTTTCCTTTCCGGAAAATTGTATTCCTTGGACTTACTGGGATTTCCCTGGGAAATTGTACTACTGTAACTCCTTTTTTCTATTTCTAAAAAGTTATCTGGAAAATTTTGTACAGTTTCCTTCCAGGAAAATTGTATTCCTTTGTCTTACTGGAATTTTCCTGGAAAATTATACTCCTGTAACTCCTTTTTCTATTTCTAAAAAGTTAGCTGGAAAATTTTGTACTCCTGTAACTCCTTTTTTCTATTTCTAAAAAGTTATCTGGAAAATTTGGTACAGTTTCCTTCCCGGAAAATTGTATTCCTTGGTCTTACTGGGATTTTCCTGGGAAATTGTACTACTGTAACTCCTTTCTCTATTTCTAAAAAGTTATCTGGAAAATTTTGTACAGTTTCCTTCCCGGAAAATGGTATTCCTTGATCTTACTGGTATTTTTCTGGAAAATGGTACTCCTATCACTCCTTGGGATTTTCCCAGGAGATTGTATTTCTCTTAATTCTATGAATTTTCCAAGAAATTGTATTCGCATTGCGCCTTATGGATTTCTCGGAAAATTGTATTCCTATTACTTCTTGTGGTTTTCCCGCAAAATTTTACTCCTATCACTACTTGGGATTTTATCAGGAAATTTTATTTTTGTTGATTTTGTGAATTTTCCAAGAAATTGTATTCCTCTTCATTCTGGGAATTTTATTGTGAAATTTTATTTTCCTTACTTCTTGGGATTTTGCCAGAAAATCTGGTTATTTTTCTGGATTCCTCCTATGAAAATTCCGGAAAATTCTCTACATTTTCCTTCCCGGAAATTCTCGGGTTTTTTTTTCAATTTTCTCGTGAATTTGTATTTTTGTTATTTTTTGGTATTTTCCCAGAAAATGCTGGTATTTCTTCTGGAGGGTTTTTCGGAAATTTGTATTTCTGATAATTCTGCGGATTTTCTGGGAAATTGTATTCTTGGTAATTTCCTTAATTTTTCTGGAAATTACCTGTTTATTCTGCAAATTTTCTAGGGAAATTGTATTCCGGTTGCTCCTTGAAATTTTCCCGGGAAATCTTCTAAATATTGTCCAAAAGGCAATTCTGTGAATTTTCTGGGAAATTGTATTCTTGTTACTTCTGGCAATTTCTCCGGGAAAATTGTATTCTTGTTAATCCTGAGGATTTTCTCGGGAAATTGTATTCCTGTTTATTCTGTGGATTTTCTGGGAAAGTGTATTTCTGTTACTTTTGGCAATTTCTTTCGGAAAATTGTATTTCCTTCTTCTCCTGGAGATTTTCTGGAAAATTGTATTTCTGTTACTTTTGACAATTTATTTCGGGAAATTGTATTCCTGTTTCTCCTGGAGATGTTCCAGGAAATTGTATTCCTGTTTCTCCTGCGAATTTTCTGGGAAATTGTACTTCTATCACTCCTTGTGATTTTCTCTAAAAATTGTATTCTTGTTAATCCTGTGAAATTTCCGAGAAATTGTTTTCCGGTTCATTCTTGGAATTTTCCGGGAAATTGTATTCCTGGCAATTCTAGGCAATTTTTCGGGAAATCGTATTTTTTATACTTCTTGGAATTTTCTCGGAAAACTGTATTCCGTATACTCATTGCGATTTTTCTGGGAAATTGTATTCTTGGTAATTTCCTGAATTTTCCGGGAAACTGTATACCTGTTAATTCTACCAATTTCCTAGGGAAGTTGTATTCCGGTTGCTCCTTAAGATGCTCCCGGAAAATTCTATTACTTACTGTAATTCCCAGAATCAGAGTTCTGAAATTGGTTAAACAAATTTTATTCGAATTATTTAAAAAGATATTTTGAAAGTTTAGATGTTTTGAAAATATATCAATAAAATCATAAAATTGTAGGTTTTATAATTTTTTGAAATAAAAGGGAACTTTATGAAGGTTTCCAAAATTGTCGGAAAGCAAATTCTGTGGACTTTCTGGGAAATTGTATTCTTATTACTTCTGATGATTTCTCCCAGGAAATTGTATTCCTGTTACTACCGACAATTTATTTCGGAAAATGGTATTCCTGTTACTCTTATAGATTCTCAAAGAAATTGTATTCCTGATTCTCCTATAGATTTTATGGGAAATTGTATTCCTGTCATTCTTGGGAATTTTCTCGGGAAATTGTATTCCTGTTACTTTTTCGCAATATCATTCGGAAAATTGTATTCCTGTTACTTTTTCGCAATATAATTCAAAAAATTGTATTCCTGTTATTCCTGACGATTTTATAGGAAATTGTCTTCCTGTCACTCCTGGGAATTTTCTCGGGAAATTGTATTCCTGTTTCTTCTGAGGATTTTCTGGAAAATTGTATTCCTGTATCTTCTGAGAAATTCTCTGGGAAATTGTATTCTTGCTTCTTCTGGGGATTCTCTGGTAAATTGTATTCCCGATAATCCTGGGTATTTTCCCTAGAAAATGTATTCTTAATTCTGCTGGGGGTTTTCTGGAAAATTGTATTCCTCTGTTGACACTTTCTGTCGGGAAATTGTATTCCTGTCACTCTTTGGGATTTTATGAGAAATTCTATTCCTGTTTCTCCTGGGAATTTTCTGGGAAATTGTATTCCTGTTACGTCTGGCGATTTTTTTGGGAAATTGTACTCCTTCTACTCCTGGGAATTTTCTTGGGACTTTGTATTTCTGCTACTTGTTTTGATTTGCCGAGAAATTATATTCCTCTTTTGACAGTTTATTTAGGAAAATTGTATTCCTATCACTCCTTCGGATTTTCTGGGGAATTGTATTTCAGATATTCCTCGGAATCGTCTCGGGAAATTGTACTCCTGCTTCTCCTGGGGATTTTCTGGGGAATTGTATTCTTGATACTCCTGGGAATTGTTTTGGGAAAATGTTTTCCTGATACTAATGGGAATTTTTTTTGAGAAATTGTACTTCTGCTTCTCCTGGGGATTTTCTGTGAAATTGTCTTCCTGATACTCCTGGGAATTTTCTCGGAAAATTGTATTCCTGTTTCTGCTGGAGATTTTCTCTGGAAATTGTATTCCTGTTTCTTCTGGTGATTTTCTGGGAAATTGTATTCCTAATTTTCCTGGGGATTTTCTCGGGAAAGTGTATTCCTGTTTCTTCTGGGGATTTTCTGGGAAATTGTATTCCTGATACCTGGTGATTTTCTCGGGAAATTGTATTCCTGTCATTCCGTGGGATTTTTTGAGAAATTGTATTCCTGATTCTCCTGGGGATTTTCTGGGAAATTGTATTCCTGTTACTTTTGTCAATTTGTTTCAGAAAATTTCTGAAAATTCTGAAAAAAGTTTTAAACAAATTTAAATTGAAAAGAGGATAATCCTGGTTTGCATTTTCAAGTAGTATAATAATATGTTGCCAAAAGATACATTATTTGCAAAAAAGAAGTCAGGCCGTTGTAAATTAAAAATCGCTGTAATAAAGAAAATTATCTTCGACTCGGCAAGCCGAAGCTCGTAAAACGGGTTGACTTAATCCGAACATCCGAACCTTCTCAGAATTTCAGAACAAATCTTCATATTCACTTTTTATCACTAAGTCGTAAAATACACACAATGTGTCTTTTCGAATCTGCTTTATTGATGATCATCATCATCTCTCAAATCCCTAAAAAGAACTCCATATTATGCTTGCTTCAATTATTCATTTCGGGTTTAGTTTCCAACTTTTCCTTTTAGGGGCCGCTCATCAATTATCATATTTCAACTTTCAAAATTTTAATTAACTTTTCAATATAAAGGAGCCTTACTCAACAAAACTAGAGATTTAATCAGAACGAAAAAATTCATCCTGTGAAGTTGGCAAGTTTCGCAAATTTTTGTCTGGTCCTTCTTATATTATTTTGGAAAATGTTTCAGCGAAATGGAAAATTATTTTCTTTTGTCGGAACTTTTTCTATTTAAATTATGAAATATAAGTTTCCTACAAAGTTGGCAATTATTATTGGTCCATTTTATTCCTGTAATTCCTTGGGATTTTCTGAGAAATTGTATTCCTGTTTATTCTCTGGATTTTTTGGGAAATTGTATTCCTGTTACTTTGGACAATTTCATTCGAAAAATTATATTCCTGTTACTCCTGGTGATTTTTTGAGAAATTGTATTCCTGTTTCTTCTAGGGATTTTCTGGGAAATTGTATTCCTGTCACTCTTGTAGATTTTCTGGGGAATTGTATTCCTGTTACTCTTGTGGATTTTCTGGGAAATTGTATTCCTGTTACTCCTGTGGATTTTCGGAGAAATTGTGTTCCTGTTATTCCTGTGGAATTTCTGAGAAATTATATTCCCGTTACTCCTGTAGATTTTTTGGGAAATTGTATTCCTGTTATTCCCGGGGATTTTCTCGGGAAATTGTATTTCTGCTAATTGTTGTGATGTTCGGAGAAATTTTATTCCTCTTGTGACAATTTCTTTCGGAAAATTGTATTTCTGTTACTTCTGGTGATTTTCTGAGAAATTATATTCCTATTTCTTCTGGCGATTTTCTGGGAAATTCTATTTTCGTTACTCTTGTGGATTTTCTGGGAAATTGTATTCCTGTTACTCCTGTGGATTTTCTGTGAAATTGTATTCCGGTTGCTCCTGCAGATTTTCTGGGAAATTGTATTCCTGTTACTCCTGTGATTTTTTAAGGAAATTGTATTCCTGTTATTCCTGGGGATTTTCTCGGGAAATTGTATTTCTGCTCATTGCTGTAATTTTGCGAGAAATTTTATTCCCCACCTGACAATTTCTTTCGGAAAATTTTACTCCTGTTACTCCTGGTGATTTTATGAGAAATTGTAATCCTGTTTCTCCTGGCGATTTTCTGAGAAAATGTATTCCTTTTTTCTGCTAGGGATTTTCCGGGAAATTGTATTTCTGTTACTCCTGTGGATTTTCCGGGAAATTGTATTCCTGTTAATCATCATGATTTTCTGGGAAATTGTATTCCTGTTACTCCTGTGGATTTAAAAAAAATTGTATTTCTGTTACTCCTGGAGATTTTGTCGGGAAATTGTATTCCTGATTCTCCTGGGGATTTTCTGCGAAATTGTATTCCTGATACTCCTGGGAATTTTGTCTAGAAATTGTATTCTTGTTTCTTCTGGGGATTTTCTGGGAAATTGTATTCCTGTTACTCCTGGTGATTCTCTGAGAAATTGTATTCCTGTTTCACCTGGGGATTTTCTGGAAAATTGTATTCGTGTTACTCTTGTGGATTTCCTGAAAAATTGTATTCCTATTACTTCTGTGGATTTTCCGGGAAATTGTATCCCCGTTACACGTGATGATTTTCTGGGAAATTGTATTCCTGTTACTCGCGTGAATTTTTTTGGAAATTGTATTCCTGTTACTCCTGGAGATTTTCTCGGGCAATTGTATTTCTGCTAATTGTTGTGATTTTAGAAGAAATTGTATTCCTCTCTTGACAATTTTTTTCGGAAAATTGTATTCTTGTTATTCCTGGTGATTTTTGGAGAAATTGTATTCCTGTTCCTTCTAAGGTTTTTCTGGGAAATTGTATTCCTGTTACTCTTTTTGACTTTCTGGGAAATTGTATTCCTACTACTCCTGTTGATTTTCCGGGAAATTGTATTCCTGTTACTCATGACAATTCTTTTGCAATTTTTGATTTTTTTTTGTAATACTTGAAAATTCGTGTCCAATTTTCTCTATATAATTTTGGAAATAATTCCAACAAAATGAAAATTTATTCACTTATCTCGGAATTTTTTCTATTCAAATCATGAAATTTAACTTTCCTACAAAATTGGCAATTTTCCATATTTTTCCCGGCAATTTCGGAAATTATTTTAGCAAACTGGAAATTTATTCACTTTTTTCGGTACCTTTTCCATTTAACTTTCAAAATACACATTTCCTACAAAATTGGAAATTTTTCCCAATTGTCCAAGTTTTCCTATACAATTTTGGAAATAATTTCAGAAAAATTGAGATTCATTTACTTTTTTCATTATTTTTCCACTTATATTATAAAATATACTTTTCCTACAAAATTGGTTGAAAATTCGTCTTTTTTTGGTTGAAAATTAATTTTCCAAGTTGATAATTGTTCTTTTGGATCGAAAATTAAATTAGTTGGTTGAAAATAAATTTTTTGTTTAAAGATTCATTATTTTAGTTAAAAATTACTTTCTTTCTTTAAAATTCAACTATTTGGTTGAAAATAAATGTATTCTGTTAAATAATTAATTTTTTTGTAGAAAATTAATCTTTTTGGTTTCAAATTAATTTCTTTGGTGAAAAATTTACCTTTTTTGTTGGTAATTCGTTTTTGATTAAAAATTAATTTTTTAATGAAAATTTAACTATTCAATTTTTGGTTTAAAATGCCACTATTTGGTTGAAAATTTATCTCTTTTGGAAGAAATTTAATCTTCTTATTTTATTATTATTTTACGTTGTTAAAATTTTTTTTACTTTAAAATTCAACTATTTGGTTGAAAATTTATCTTTTTGGTTAAAAAATTAATTTCTCTAGTTGAAAATTTCACTATTTTCTAACAAACTCGTTTTTTCTTGTTTGTTCAAAATTTGTGCCTTTTTAGGAGCACAATTTATATTCTCGGTTGAAAAATGAAATATTTGTTTAAAAATTCAATTTTTTATTAAGTATTTATCATTTTAGTTAAAAATTAATTTCTCTGGTTGAAAATTTAACTACTTGGTTACAAATTAATATATTTGGTTAAAAATTTGTAACTGTCAGCAAAAATGAAAAATTGGTCAGGAAAAAGTCATGGAATTTTGAAATTTAAATTTATAATTATTTATTTCTGAATGCCCTCTTCTAAAATAGTTTCATTTTAATCCTCTTAGTTTTAAAGTCTAATTACAAAATTTTCGATAAAAAAAATCGTAAATTTAAATCTCCTTTAGCGTTTCGAATAAACATATTAAATTTTTTTTACCGTATCCTGCTTGAGGAATCATCCTTTCTATATAATTTTCCGATATTATCTCCTCGTTTTATCAGCCTCACGGAATCAGCAATAAGTTCTCAATGAATCAGACACACATTCACACTCTCACGAAAAAAAAAGATGAATATAGATCCTAAGTGATAAACCTTATTTCTTTTCTTCTTCAATTTTTGCTGCACTTTTTGTTCGATTTGCTGAAAAAGAAAGTCGAAAAGTCATTTATATCCCGATTTCTGCCAAGTAAGAGTATTACTTCTCTAAATTATTACGTATCCAGCGAAAAGTTTCACTTTGCAATGTGAGTTATACGAGAGTTTCAAACACAATGTTCAAACTGATACGTGTAATTCCCATCGCGTTATTTATTCGTCTCTGAGGAAATTATGTTCTTCAGCAAAGCCAAGCTATTTCCTCAAACAGAATTACCCGATTTAATCAGAAACTTTTAATCTGTGCTTCATTCATAAAGGAAAAAATTGGACTGAGTTAGTGAGTTAGAAAGTTTGGTCCAATTTCTGATTTTTCACAATTTTCATGATTCAACTTCAACTCCCGTTAAAATTTTTGAAAATAATGGTAAATATTTAAAAGTCACGCAGAACGAAGCCCAAAATCTCCTCTTTAAAATGAGCCCAAGATATTCTAAAAGTGTTCACTGGTTCTCTAATTATCACAAAAAATGTGGAACGGTCCGCTCGGTTGAGCGGGACTGCGACCTGCATGACCTTGGAGCGATTGTTGTCTTGCGCACGCCTCAGTACAAATTTTTGAAGTTTCTTGGGCTCATTTTAAAGAGAAGAATTCGAGGTTCATTTCACAAGACTTTAACACTTTTACCATTATTTCCTTAGATTTTGCCAGGGGTTAAAGTTGAATCACGAAAATTGGTAAGAATCTAAAACGTATTGCAGAGAGAGTTGAGAAGGTGTTGAAAAGAAAAAAAAATGGACGCGTTGGAATTGCAAGCAGCCCTCGTTAAACTGGATCCAGCAACGACCGTGACCCCTATAGGGTCCAACGTGAAATTAGTGCCCCATCCCAGAATTGCCTTTGCTCTCGATGTTGATGAAAGTGACCTCACATTCCAAAATGTCCAAAACTCGGCTCAGAATAGTCAGAGTGAGAAGAAATTGGGCACAGATGTTGCGAATGTTAGAAAATTGTCAGTCTCAAACCAGAATCACCAGAACTCGCAGAATCCGCTGATCACAAAGAGCAATGTGGCCGAGGTCAGGTGACGCCAACCATCGATCGGCGTCAACATGCTCTACCACACATATCCACCCCACAGGGGCGGAAAATATCACGGCAAACATCATTCAAAGGAAAAACGACACCACCATCATCACACGATTCATCATCAGCATCATAAAGCTCATGTGGTGAGTAACTACCCACTTCCCCTCCCCTCCCATCCTCACTTTCATCCCTACCCTACTTCTTCTCTTCTCTATTTACCCCCGATACTTCCCCTCCCTCAAGACACTATCCTCTTTCTACTTCCTCACCCCTTCCCTAGTTCCCCTGCCATGTAGTACTTCTCCCCTCCATCAAGAACCTTAGTACCCCTCACTCCTATTGACTCACCGATCTCCCCACCACTGCGATCTTCTCCACCTACTAGTCTTTCCTAGTTCCTCTATCATCCACTGCTTCCCCTCCCTTCACACCGATAGTTTCCCTACGATCCACTACTTCCTCCCCTCTCTCCACTCCCGTGTATTCCTCCTCACCCCTACTGGCCCTTTCATCTCCCTACTTTCCCATCACTATGCTCTTCTCTACTCACTTTCCCACCCCTTCTATGTTCCTCTAGTATCCACTAATTTGCATCTCTTCCCTCCCTCTACATCCCTACTTACTCTCCCATATGCCCATTTCAACACTTCAGCACCACTATCATTTGCACCTACTTCCCCATCTCTTTTCTAGTTCCTCTATCATCGACTGCTTCCCCTCCCTTTATACCGATAGTTTCCCTACCATCCACTACTTCCTCCCCTCTCTCCTCTCCCTTTTATTCCTCCTCACCCCTACTGGTCTTTCCATCTCCCTACTTTCCCACCACTATCCTCTTCGCACACTTTCCCACCCCTTCTATGTTTCCCTACTATCCACTACTTCGCATCCCTTCCCTCCCTCTACATCCCTACTTACCCTCCCATATACCCATCTCAACACTTCAGACCACTATCATCTCCACCTACTTCCCCATCCCTTTTCTAGTTCCTCTATCATCTACTGCTTCCCCTCCCTCCACACCGTTAGTTTCCCTACCATCCACTGCTTCCTCCCCTCTCCACTCCCTTTTATTCCTCCTCACCCCTACTGGCCCTTTTATCTCCCTACTTTCCCATCACTATGCTCTTCTCTACTCACTTTCCCACCCCTTCTATGTTTCCCTAGTATCCACTACTTCGTATCCCTTTCCTTCCTCTAAATCCCTACTTACCCTCCCATATACCCATCTCAACACTTCATCCCACTATCATCTCCACCTACTTCCCCATCCCTTTTCTAGTCCCTCTATCATCTACTGCTTCCTCTCCCTCCACACCGTTAGCTTCCCTACCATTCACTACTTCCTCCCCTTTCCACTCCCTTCTATTCCTCCTCACCCCTACTGGCCCTTCCATTGCCCTACTTTCCCATCAATATCCTCTTCTCTACTCACTTTCCCACCCCTTCTATGTTTCCCTAGTATCCACTACTTCGCATCCTTTCCCTTCCTCTACATCCCTACTTACCCTCCCGTATGCGCATCTCAACACGTCCGCACCACTATCATCTGCACCTTCTTCCCCATCCCTTTTCTAGTTCCTCTATCATCGACTGCTTCCCCTCCCTCCACACCGTTAGCTTCCCTACCATCCACTACTTCCTCCCCTCTCTCCTCTCCCTTGTATTCCTCCTCGCCCTACTGGTCTTTCCATCTCCCTACTTTCCCACCACTATCCTCTTCGCCCACTTTCCCACCCCTTCTATGTTTCCCTACTATCCACTACTTCGCATCCCTTCCCTCCCTCTAGATCCCTACTTACCCTCCCGTATACCCATCTCAACTCTTCAGCCCACTATCATCTCCACCTACTTCCCCATCCCTTTTCTAGTTCCTCTATCATCTACTGCTTTCCCTCCCTCCACACCGTTAGTTGTCCTACCATCCACTACTTCCTCCCCTTTCCACTCCCTTCTATTCCTCCTCACCCCTACTAGCCCTTTTATCTCCCTACTTTCCCATCACTATCCTCTTCACCCACTCTCCCACCCCTTCTATGTTTCCCTACTATCCGCTACTTCGCAGCCCTTCCCTCCCTCCATATCCCTACTTACCCTATCATGTGCCCATTTCAACACTTCCGCACCACTATCTCCACCTACTTCCCCATCTCATCCCTACTCCCCCACCCTCCTTTGATTCTCCCCCCTTTAGGCTTCCCCAACTCTACCACCCCTCCACCCCCTACATCCCCTTTAATACACCTTCCCACCATTATCTCCTACTTTCATACACTAACCATACTTCCCGTCCCCTACGAAACTTTAAGGAAACCTTCCTGCTATTTTCCCATGAAATTGTATTCCGTCTTAAAAATTTTTCGGGAAATTGTATTCCCGTTACTCGGAAAATAGTATTCCTAGTACTCTTTACAAATTTTTTGAAAAATTTGATTTCTGTTGTTTCTTAACTCCCTGGAAAATTGTATTCATGTGACTTGGAATTTTCTTAGAAAATTGTATTCCTGTTACTTTTTTATCTCTTTTCTTCATTAAATCGAATGTACCCCTATTGCAACCCCATTTCTTATTAAACAAAAAACAGGAATTTTCTTCTTACCCCCGTTTTTTATAAAACAAAATAAAACTTTCCCTGGAAAATTGTATCCTTGTTGCTTCCTACAATTTCCATGGAAAATTGTATTCTTGTTGCTTTTTATAATGCTCCCGAAAAATTGAATTTATGTTGCTTTTTATAATTTTTCAGGTTACTTCTTATAATTTTCTAGGAAATTATATTTTTGTTGCTATTCAGAATTTCTCCAGGAAATTGTAGCCATGTTACTTCGTAGCAGTTTCCCGGAATATTATATTCTTGTCACTTTTTAGAAATTTCCTTGAAAACTGGATTTTTGTTGCTCCTTAGAATTGTTCAGGAAAATTTCATTCCTGTGACTTCCTAAACATTTTTCGGAAAATCTTATTCCTGTTACTTCTCAGAATTTTTCCAGGAAACTAGATTTTAGTCGCTTCCTAAAATTTGCCTGGAAAACTGTATTCCTGTTACTTTTTATACTTTTCCAGGAAATTGTATTTCTGTTGCTTTTCAGAATTTCTCCGGAAAATTATATTTCTGTTGCTTTTCAGAATTTCTGCGGAAAATTGTATTCCTGTTACTTTGCAGAAATTTCCCGGAAAATGATATTCTTGTAAATTCTTTCAAAAAATGTCTGGACAACTGGATTCTTGTTGCTTCTTGGAATTTTCCGGAAGAATTTTATTTCTGTTACTTCTTAGAATATTTCTGGAAAATTGTACTCTTCTTATGTCTTAGAATTTCCCCAGAAAACTGGATCCCCGTTGCAACATTGAATTTTTCCGGAAAACCGTATTCCCGTTACTTCTAAAAACTATCCCGAGAAATTGTACTCTTTGTTACTTCTTAGAATTTTTCCGGTAAACTTTATTCCTTTTACTTCTTAAACATGCTTAGGAAAATGTTATTCCTGTTACTGCTTAGAAATTGTCCAGTAAATTGTATTCCTGTTACTTCTTATAGTATTCCAGGAAAATGGTATTCTTGTTACTTTTTAGAATATTCCTAGAAAATTGTATTCCTCCTACTGTTCAGAGTTTCTTCGGGAAATAGTATTCGTGTTAATTCTTACAGTCTTCCAAGAAAATGGTATTCTTTTACTTCTTAGAATATTCCACGGACAATCGTATTCCTGTTTCTCTTCAGAACTTCTACGGGAAATTGTGTTCCTGTTACTTTCTATAGTATTCCAGAAAAATGGTATCCTTGTTACTTTTTAAAATATTCTAGGAAAATTGTATTTCTGCTGATTTTCAAATTGTTTTGGGAAATTGTGTTCCTGTTACTTCTTAGAATATTCCATGGAAACTGTATTCCTGTTTCTTTTCAAAATTTTTACGGAAAATTCTGTTACTGTTACTTTTTATAGTATTCCAGGGAAATGATTCGCTTGTTATTTTTTCAATATTCCAAGAAAATTGTATTCCTGTCTCTCTTCAGAATTTTTTCGGAAAATTGTGTTCCCGTTACTTCTTAGAATATTCCATGAAAATTGTATTCCTATTTCTCTACAGAATTTCTACGGGAAATTGTGTTCCCGTTACTTCTTATAGTATTACACGAAAATGGAATGCTTGTTACTTTTTAGTATATTCCAAGAAAATTGTATTCCTGTTTCTCTTCAGATTTTTTTCGGGAAATTGTGTTCCTGTTACTTCTTATAGTATTCCAGAAAAATGGTAATTCTTGTTACTCCTTAGAATATTCCAAGAAAATTGAATTCCTCCTACTGTTTAGAGTTTCTTCGGGAAATTGTATTGTTGCGACTTCTTAGACATTCCGCAGTATTCCAGGAAAATAATACTCTTCCTATTTCCTAGAATATTCCAGGAAAATGGAATTTCTGCCGCTTTTCAGAGTTTTTTCGGGAAATTGTGTCCCTGCTACTTCGTAGAATATTCCATGCAAATTGTATTCCTGTTTCTTTCCAGAATTTCTCCGGGAAATTCTGTCCCTGTTACTTCTTATAGTATTCTAGGAAAAGTGTAATTCTTGTTGCTTCTTAGAATATTCCAGGAAAATTGAATTCCTCCTACTGTTCACAGTTTCTTCGGGAAATTGTATTCCTGTTACTTCTCAGACATTTCGCAGAAAATTGTATTACTGTTACTTCTTGTAATTTTTTAGTAAAGTGTATTCTTGTTGCTTTTCAGAATATCTCCAGGAAATTGAATTGCTATTACTGCTTATAATATTCCAGGAAAATAATACTCTTGTTATTTCCTACAATATTCCAGGAAAATTGAATTTCTGCTGCTTTTAATTTTTTTTTGAAAATTGTGCTCCTGTTACTTCTTAGAATATTCCATGCAAATTGTATTTCTTTTCAGAATTTCTCCGGGAAATTCTGTTCCTGTTACTTCTTATAGTATTCCAGGAAAATGGTATTCTTGTTGCTCCTTAGAATATTCCAGGAAAATTGAATTCCTCCTACTGTTCAGAGTTTCTTTGGTAAATTTTATTACTGTTACTTCTTAGAATATTCCATGAAATTGGTATTCCTTTTTCTTTTCAGAAGTTCGCCCTGAAATTGTATTCCTGTTACTTGTTATAGTATTCCCGGAAAATGGTATTCTTGTTGCTCCTTAGAATATTCCAGGAAAATTGAATTCCTCCTACTGTTCAGAGTTTCTTCGGTAAATTTTATTACTGTTACTTCTTAGAATATTCGATGGAAATTGTATTCCTGTTACTTCTCAGAATATTCCATGGAAATTGTATACCTGTTACTTCTTAGAATATTCCATGGAAATTGTATTCCTGTTACTTCTTAGAATATTCCATGGAAATTGTATTCCTGTTACTTCTTATAATATTCCATGGAAATTGTATTCCTGTTACTTCTTAGAATATTCCATGGCAATTGTATTCCTGTTTCTTTTCAGAATTCTTGCAGGTAATCGTATTCCTGTTACTTCTTATACTTATAGTATTCCAGGAAAATTGTATTCCTGTTACTTTTTAGAATATTCCATGGAAATTGTATTTTTTTTCTAATTTTCCCGACAAATTGTCAGCAGCGCCCCAGAGCATCTGCTAATTGAAAAATAGAGAAGGTTTTCAATTTTGCTGAAAGTGCAAGGAGCACAAAGAACTTTCCACTTCACTTGGCAGACTTGACCCACAAGGGTAAGAGTTAAGAGTTCTTGGATCAATGGCAATTGAAATCCTAATGACAGAGCTACACAAAGAAGTTAATATATTCAGGTCTTATTAGCTCGCTGAATCTTACTTTTCTAGTTTTAAGTTGAAATTTTATAATAAGGACGCCACTTAACTCGAGAGAAATAGTGAACTGACATTAAAGCCTCGTTGACACGATGACAGTTTTACTACTACTACTAATACTACATACGTACCGAGCGAGTGAGGGGTCACATCTCGTATGAAAGTAGCCCGAGGACTATCAAAAGGAACGAAAGTCATTACTGTGCGGTTTTGTCGCCAGCTTGCCTCTGGCTTTTCATCATTAAAACTTCCACTTTCAACTTTTATTGAAAAAGAAACTAATTACTTGCCACTTTACAAGTCCCGATTTTTATTACCTCTACTCGCTTCACTAGACATCAAATTTTACTCACACAACCGCCGGAAACTGTCATTCAACAAAAAAAACCCGTTCTAACCCCCTTTATTTATAAAACAAGAGAGAACCCCTCTTCTAACCCCTTTACCTATTACAGAAACGGGAACCCCCTTTCCAACCCCTTAATACAGAAACAATAACCCCTTTTCTAACCCCTTTCCTTAATACAGAAACAAAAATCCTTTTTCTAACCCATTTCCTTGATGCAGAAACAAGAACCCCCTTTCTAACCCCTTTCCTTGACACATAAACAAGAATCACTTTTCAAACCGCTTAATACAGAAACAAGAATCCCTTTTCTAAACTATTTCCTTAATACAGAAACAAGAACCCCTTTTCCAGCCCATTAATTCAGAAACGAGAACCCCTTTTCTGGCCTCTTTCGTTAATACAAACACAAGAACCCCTTTTCTAACTTATTTCTTTACTACAGCAACAAGAAATCCTTTCCCAACTCCTTTCCTTAATACAGAAACAAACCCCCTTTTTCTAACCAATTTCCTTAATAAAGAAACAAGAAACTCCTTTCTAACCCCTTTCCTTGACACATAAACAAGAATCCCTTTTCAAACCGCTTAATACAGAAACAAGAACCCCCTTTTCTAACTAATTTCCTTAATACAAAAACGAAACCCCTCTTTCAAATCCCTTAACATAGAAACAAGAACCTCTTTTCTAACCCCTTTTTTTGTTACAGAAACAAGAACCCCTATTCTAACCCATTTCCTTAATATAGAAACAAGAACCCATTTTCTAATCCTTTTCCTTAATGCAGAAACAAGAAACCCTTTTCTAACCCGTTCCTTATTAAACAAAATGAAGCCCACCCCAATTAAACTAAAAAAGAGCCCCTGTTCTCGCTCTCTTCCTTATTGAGAATTATCAGCCCCTCTCTAATTAAACAGAAAGAACCCCTGTTCTAAGCTATTTCTTTATTTAAAAAAAATGAACCTTTGCACAATTAAACAAAAAAGAAACCCTGTTCCAACAATTTTTCTTATTTTAGATAACGGACCTCGGTTCTAACCCCTTTCCTTATTACAGAAACAAGAACCGCTTTTCTAACCCCTTTTATTAATACATAAACGAGAATCCCTTTTCTAACCCCTTAATACAGAAACAAGAACCCCTTTTCTAACTCATTTCCTTAATTCAGAAACAAAAACCCTTTTTCTAACCAATTTTCTTAATGCAGAAACAAGAACTCCTTTTTTCACCTATTTCCTTAATACAGAAACAAGAACCTCTTTTCTAACCCCTTTCCTTAATACAGAAATAAAAATCCCTTTTCTAACCCGTTAATACAGAAACAAGTAACCTTTTTCTAGCACAAAAGGGGGTTCCTCAATGCAGAAACGAGAACCTCTTTTCTTACAGCTTAATACAGAAACTAGAACCCCTTTTCTAATTTCTTTCATTAATACAAAAACAAGAACCCCTTTTCTAGCTCATTTTCTTGATACATAAACAAGAACCCCTTATCTAACTCATTTCCTTAATAAAGAAACAAACCCCCTTTTTCTAACCAATTTCCTTAATAAAGAAACAAGAAACCCCGTTCTAACCCCTTTCCTTAATACAGAAACAAGAACCCCTTTTCCAGCCCATTAATTCAGAAACGAGAACCCCTTTTCTGACCTCTTTCGTTAATACAAACACAAGAACCCCTTTTCTAACTTATTTCCTTACTACAGCAACAAGAAACCCTTTCCCAACTCCTTTCCTTAATACAGAAACAAACCCCCTTTTTCTAACCAATTTCCTTAATACAGAAACAAGAAACTCCTTTCTAACCCCTTTCCTTAATACAGAAACAAGAATCTCTTTTCTAACCTATTTCCTTAATACAGAAACAAGAACCTCTGTTATGCCCCCTTTCCTTAATACAGAAACAAGAATCCTTTTTCTAACCCCTTAATACAGAAACAAGAACACATTTTCTAACTCATTTCCTTAATACAGAAAAAAACCTTTTTCTAACCAATGTCCTTAATACAGAAACAAGAATCCCTTTTCTAACCCCTTAATACAGAAACAAGAACCTCTTTTCTAACTCATTACCTTAATACAGAAACAAAAACCCTTTTTCTAACCAATTTCCTTAATACAGAAACAAAAACTCCCTTTCCAACCCCTTTCCTTAATGCAGAAAGCAGAACTACTTTTTCAACCAATTTCCTTGATACAAAAACAAGAACCTCTTTTCTAACCCCTTTCCTTAATACAGAAACAATAATCCCTTTTCTAACCCCTCAATACGGAAACGAGAATCCCTTTTCTAAAATCTTAATACTAAAACGAAAACCCCTTTTCTAACCTCGCGCATCAATAAAGAAACAAGAACCCCTTTTCTAACACATTTCCTTAATACAGATACAAGCACCCCTCTTCTAAGCCCATTCCTTAATACGGAAACAAGATCCCCTTTTCTAACCTTTTTTTTTCCTTTTTGAGAAAAATCAGCCCCTCTTCAATTAAACAGAAAGAACCCCTGCTCCAACCCTTTCTTTATTACACACAAATGAACCATTCCACAATTAAATAAAAAAGAACCTATGTTCTAACAATTTTTCTTATTTTAGATAAAGGACCCCTGTTCTAACCCCTTTCCTTATTAAAGTGAAAAGAACCTCTATTCTAAGCCATTTCTTTATTAAACAAAAATGAACCTTTGCACAATTAAACAAAAAAGAAACCCTGTTCCAACAATTTTTCTTATTTTAGATAACGGACCCCGGTTCCAACCCCTTTCCTTATTATAGAAACAAAAACTCCTTTTCTAACCCCTTTTCTTAATACAGAAACGAGAATCCCTTTTCTAACCCCTTAATACAGAAACAAGAACCCCTTTTTCAGCCCTTAACGTAGAAACGATAACCCCATTTTTAATATCTTCATACAGAAACTAGAACCCCTTTTCTAACCTCCTTCATTAATAAAGAAATAAGAACCCATTTTCTAACAAATTTCCTCAATACAGATACAAAAACACCTTTTCTAAACCCGTTCCTCAATACAGAATCAAGAACCCCTTTTCGAAACCCGTTCGAACCTCGTTCCTTATTGAACAAAATGAAGCCCACCCCAATTAAACTAAAAAAGAGCCCCTGTTCTCGCTCTCTTCCTTGTTGAGAAAAATCAGCCCCTCTTCAATTAAACAGAAAGAACCCCTGTTCCAACCCTTTCTTTATTGCAAAAAATGAACCTTTCCACAATTAATCAAAAAAGAACCCCTGTTCTAATTTCTCGTCTCATTCAACAATCTGAACCTCTCTTTAATTTAACAAAAAAGAATTTAAAGTTGAAAGAACCCCTTTTCTAACCATTTTCATTGTTGAAGAAAAAGGAACCCCTTTTCTAGCCCATTTCCTTATTGAACTTGAAGGAGAGAGAACTCCTTTTCTAACACTTTTCCTTTAATTAATAAAAAAGAACCCCTGTTCTAGCCCCTTTCCTTATTGAGCAAAATGAAGCCCTTAATAAAAAAAAAGAACCCCTGTTTAAAAAGTTTTTCTTCTCGAACAAAATGAACCCCTGAATTAATAAAAAAAAAACCTCTTTCAAACCGCTTTTCCACTCGTCAGTTGAACAAAAAATAACTCCCTTATACCCTTCTTAAAAAAAATAACTCCTGTTCCAACCACTTTCCAATTAAACCAAAAAGAACCCCTTTCCAATTAAACCGAAAAGAACGACTTTTCCAAACATTTTTCTTATTTAGGAAAAAACCCTTGTTCGAACCGAATTGAATTTAAAAAAACTTCTCTTCCAACCATTTTCCTTATTCAAGAAGAGGAACCCCTGTTTAAACCCCTTTCAAATTAAACCAAAAAGAACCCCTTTCCAATTAAATTGAAAAGAACCCCTTCTCAATTAAACCTTCCAATTAAACCGAAAAGAACCCCTGTTACAAACATTTTTCTTATTTAGGAAAAAGAACCCTTGTTCGAACCCCTTTCCAATTAAATTTAAAAAATGCTTCTCTTCCAACTATTTTCCTTATTCAAGAAAAGGAACCCCTGTTCAAACCTCTTTCAAATTAAACCGACAAGAACCCCTTTCCAATTAAATCGAAAAGAGCTCATTTTCAATTAAACCGAAAAGAACCCCTTCCCAATTGAGTCAAAAAGAACCCCTTTCAAATCAAACCGAAAATAACCCTTGTTAGCAACGTTTTTCTTATTTAGGAACAAGAACCCTTGTTCGAACCCCTTTCCAATGAAATTTAAAAAAGCTTCTCTTCCAACCATTTTCCTTATTCAAGAAAAGGAACCCCTGTTTAAATCCCTTTCAAATTAAACCAAAAAGAACCCCTTTCCAATTAAATCGAAAAGAACCCCTTTCAAATCAAACCGAAAAGAACCCTTGTTAGAAACGTTTTTCTTATTTAGGAACAAGAACCCTTATTCGAACCCCTTTCCAATTGAATTAAAAAAACTTCTCTTTCAACTATTTTCGTTATTCAAGAAAAGGAACCCATGTTCAAACCCCTTTCAAATTAAACCGAAAAATGAAGCTTACCCCAATTAAACTAAGAAAGAACCCCTGTTCTAATTCCTTATCTTATAGTATAAAATGAACCTCTCTTTAATTTAACAAAAAGAACTTAAAGGAAAAGAGCCCCTTTTCTAACCCCTTTTCTTATTGAACAAAATGAAGCCCACCCCAATTAAACTAAAAATGAACCCCTGTTTTAATTCCTCATCGTATTGAATAAGATGAACCTCTCTTTAATTTAACAAAAAACAACTTAAAGGAAAAAGAACCTCTTTTCTAACCCTTTTTCTTATTGCAGAAACAAGAACCCCTTGTTCCAACCCCTTTCCAATTATACAAAAAGAATCCGTATTTTAAGTTTCCATAACCTCTTTTTTATTAAAAAAACACCCATTATCAAATCTACTTTCTTTATTAAAAGAAAAATTACCATCGGTTTTAAACTCATTAAAGAACCCTTCTTCTAATTCCTTTTTTTTTAAACACAAAAGAACCCCTCTTCCAAATCGTTTTCTTTATTCAAGCAGTTGAAATGCGATAAGTCGGTCGGAAATAAAACTAGAGAATTAAAATTTATTGCAGACAATCTTTCGAATCTTATCTTTAATTTAAGCCGAAAACACTTGAAAAATCCTTACAGGTTTTTGAGTTATGACTCAAAATGTACAAGTGTTGCGTCGAGTTTCAATCGGCTTAAATGAGGCCGGCCAACAGAATTGATCGCTGAGAATTTCTCGGATTTTGTAACTCAACTTCAACTCGTGATATTACTTAGGGAATTTTTGGCAAATATATGAAACTTACAGAACATAATCCTTAAAATCTTATCTTTAATTTAGGCCTATAAAATTTGAAAAACCTTTACGGGTTTCCGAAATATGACTAAAAATGTCTAACCGCTTTCGTCCAGTTTCTTCGACATTTTAAGTCATAATTCGGAAACCCGTAAAGGTTTTTTAAATTTTATAGGCCTAATTTAAAGATAAGATTTTAAAGATTATATTCTGTAAATTTCATATTTTTGTCAAAAATTTCCAAAGTAATATCACCAGTTGAAGTTGAGATACAAAATTCGATAAATTCTTTCATTGAAAAAAAAAACTTCTCACGTGATATATCATCTTCAAAAAGGCACAACAAACTGTGTGAGGAGTCATTCGACGTCGAATTTCATAAGCTTTCTAACCGGTTTGAAAAAAAATATTCAGTCTTATTTTCGACCAAGTTATCGTGTCTCAGAGGCATCAGTGATTTTTATCATCGTGGAGATAATTTCCGACGGTAGTGTTAAAATACAGCCTTATACGATGTAATTTAGTTAATTTGAAAAGTCAATCACAAAGAGAACAATTTTTTAATTTCTTAAAAGGGTACCAAGGAACCAAGGCAAAAACCTTTTTCACAAGGTCGTGTGAACGAGCAAAATGCCTCCGCAAGATTCATCTTTCACTGCGCTCAAATCAAGGTCGTTTTTGTGTTTCGCTACAATGCATTTATAAAACTATTGCACGATCTACAGTAGGAATAATTCACTTTAAAAAGAGGGAGAGGAGAAGAAAACCAATACAATTATATTAGAACGAGGACCGTAAAAGTCCAGCTCACTTTTTACTGTAATCATCATAATTAACCGTAAACTCTTACAAAATCGCGGTAACCGCCGTTCTAAAAAGTGTTGAAAATTGCCAGATTGAGAAAGAATTATTCTATTTCAAATGATTTTAATACCAGTTAGATTATTATCACAATTTGCAAAATCGTTTCGGATATTATAATTCTTTAGTAAATTGTACTTTTTTTTTATCATAGAATTTCTGAGTGATTTGTTTTGCAAGACTTTTCTTTGTTAACAAATTACCTGATTCAATCATTTTCCTTATATTTGAAAAGGTACCCCTTTCCAGTTGAGCAAAAAAGAACCCCCGTTCTAACCATTTTCTTTATTTAAGAAAAGGAACCACCGTTCTAACCCCATTCCAAGTAAACAAAAAAAACATCTTTGAACCCCTTTCCAGTAAAACAAAACAGGATGCCTGTTCGAACTTTCCTTATTCAAGAAAAGAACGTCTGTTCCAACCATTTATAGTATTTAAGAAAAGGAACCCCTGTTCTAACCCCTTTCCAATGAAGCAAAGAAGAACTCCTTTTTCAGTCAAACAAAAAAGAACCCCTGTTCGAACCCCTTTCCAATCAAACAAAAAAGAACACCTGTTCCAAACATTTTATTTAGGAAAAAGAGCCCTTATTCCAATTCCTTTTCAATTAAACAGAAAAAAGCCTGTTCCAAACCCTTTCAAAACAAACAAAAAAGAACCCCTGTTCAAACACAGTTCCTATTGAACAGAAAAGAACCCCAGTTCCAAACATTATTCTTATTCAAGAAAAAGAGCCCTTGTTCAAACCCCTTTCCAGTAAAACAAAAAATAACCCCCTTTCAATTAAACAGCAGAGAACATCTGTTCGAAACATTTTTCTTATCTAGGAAAAATAACCCTTATTGAATAATAAAAAAAGAACCCCTGTTCCAACAATTTTCCCTATTTAGGAAAAGGAATTCCTGTTCAAACCCGTTCCCAATTAAGCGAAAAAAACCTCTGTTCAAACCCCTCTTCAATTAAACAGAAAAGAACCTCTGATCCAAACGTTATTCTTATTTAAAAAAATAACCCTTGTCTAACCCATTTCCAACAAAAAAAAGAACCTCTGTTCAAACCCCTTTCCAATTAATAAAAAAAGAACCCCTGTTCTAACCATTTTGCAATCAGACAAAAAAAAACCCTATTCCAACCATTTGCCTTATTTGATAAAAGGAACCTCTATTCCCTAACCCCTTTCCAAGTAAAAAAAACATCTTTCAAACCCTTTTCAGTAAAACAAAAAAGGATTACTGTACGAACTTTCCTTATTCAAAAAAAGAAACCCCGGTGCCAACCATTTTCCTTGTGTAAGAAGAGGAACCCCTGTTCTAACCCCTTTCCAATTAAAAAAAAGGAACCCCTTTTCCAATCAAACAAGAAAGAACCCCCGTTCAAACCCCTTTCCAATTAAACAGAAAAGAACTCCTGTTCCAAACATTTTTCCTATTTAGGAAAAAGAGCCCTTGTTCCAACACCTTTACAATTAAACAAAAAAGAACCTCTGTTCCAAACCCTTTTCCAGTAAAACGAAAAAGAAGCCCTGATTCAATCATTTTCCTTATTTTTGAAAAGGTACCCCTTTCCAGTTGAGCAAAAAAGAACCCCCGTTCTAACCATTTTCTTTATTTAAGAAAAGGAAC
>JAABKJ010000527.1:0-48841 GCA_011634705.1 Andricus grossulariae | reverse complement strand
GATGCCGCTAGGTAGAGATGCCGCAGTTGTGACTTGCCGCAGAGAGACTTGCCGCATGTGAGATGGTATGTCCCCAATTATTTGAGCTACATGAAAACTTTTTAGTAAAAAGATGCATTATAAAAAATATCCCCAAGACCCAGGAATGGAAATTGGCAATACAGAACATTTTTACAATTTTTATTTTGGTATTTTATGAACTTATCTTTATAACTTGTAGTTTAAACATTTTTTCGAGCAGGTGTGGATTTTTTAGACATAGAAATACACTAGAAAAAAATCGACATGACCCAGGAATCGAAATTGGCTGCAGAGCGAATTTAAAAATTTTTGATTTTGGTAATTTAAGAACTTATCTTTATAACATGTAGTTTGAACATTTTTCTGAACACGTGTAGGTTTTTTAAACATAGAAATACACTAGAAAATAATCTAGAAGAACCAGGAATCAAAATTGCAATAAGAGCAAATTTTCTTATTTCGGAATTTTGTATCTAACTGAATTAGTTTTTTTATAATTATAAGATTAACATTTTTCGAGCTTGTGTGAAATTTTTAAGCAGGTCTCGTAGATTTTTTTTCTAGTGTATTTCTAGACTTAAAAATTTCACACACGCTCGAAAAATGTTAAACTTATAAATGAAAAAATTAATTCTGTAAGATACAAAATTTCGAAATAAAAAAATTTACTTTTATTCCAATTTCGATTCCTAGGTCTTGTCGATTTTTTTCTAGTATATTTCTATGTCTAAAACATCCATACCTTCTCACAAAAATGTTCAAGCTACAATTTATGAAGATAAGTGCATAAAATACCAAAATCTAAATAGAAAAAATTCGCTGTATTGCCAATTTCGATTCCTGGGTCTTGGGGATTTTATTCCTAATGCATTTTTGTCACCAAAAAGTTGTCATGTACCTCAAATAATTCTCCTCCTATTTTCCAACGTGTTGACAAAAATTTCCAAAGACAATGTTAAATTAAATAGAAATTATCTCGCAGAAAATGATAGATTAAAATCCGAAAAAAATTAACAAGACTTTATTGACCTCCGTATGTAAAAAAAATTGAAACTCAATAAAATTCAAAAACTCTGCAAACAAGAAATTTTTGAAACCCTTTTTTCGAGCGCGGATAACCAAGCTGCATGTCGATCGATTCCAAATTAAATATACTTTTTTAGGACCCCAATACACTACTTTTTCGTGTTGTAGCAATTTTGACTTCTAAAAGTATTTATTTTCGACCCACCCTAATGTTTAAGCATTTCTACAGTTTTCAATTAAATATTTTTAACTTTGCTAGAAATAAAAGCTTGATTTTAGAAATATTTGTATTATTCCAGATATACAAAATTGTTAAGAAATAAAAGATGGCGGACACAAATGTATACCACAAATACCTCGTTTTTGCAGTTTTCTCTTTAATATTATTAAATTTTATCAAACGTTCCTATTAAAAAGTGTGCCCTCGAAGTCAAAAATTTTGAAAAAATCCAAGATGGCGGCCAAATCATATTCTCCTAGAAGTTTAAAATTTTGAAAAACACAAGACGACGGCCAATTAAATATTTCGAATGAAGCTCGTTTTTACAGTTTTCAATTAAATATTTTCTAACTTTTCTATCAAAAGTAGTGTGGCTTCAGGAAGCTCTTCATGATCCCCGAAGTCAAAAATTAAAAAAAAATTCAAGATGCGGTCAATTTAAACATTACAAAAATAACTCATTTCAGTCGTTTTCATTTAGCTAATAATTTAACTACAATTTAACTAATAACTAGTTAAACTTGGCTAAAAAAAAGTTTTACTTTAGAAATAATTTGATAATCCCAAAAGTTCAAAATTGGTAAAAAATCAAAGATGGTTCATTAGTTGAAAAGGAGTTCCTTTCTTTAGCTTTCAATGAAATATTTGGAAACTTTCCTAGAAAAAGCAGTTTGACCTCAGAAAGTATCCTATGATCCCAGAAGTACAAAATTTTGAAAAACTGAAACATTAGCCGCCATCTGGGATATTATCCAAATTTTGGACTTTTGGAGTCATGAGATGATTACTAAAGTCGTACTGCGTTTTCTAGAAAAGAAAAATTGTAATGAAAACTACAGAAATGAGCTATTATTGGATTATTGAATTAGCCGCCATCCAGAATTAAAAAAAAAATTATTTTCCTGACCTATGTGGATGATTGATTTGAATAAAATTTTAAGGACATTCTATAACCCTATTATCCATATCACTGAAATTAATTACAAATTTTCAAGTTTCTAGAACTCATGTTAAAGGGTAAATATTACAGTTCTTTAGATTGATATAATGTCAAAATTTTTCAACCCAGAAAAGGATTACATAGTATCGAAGTTATCTGCTTTTATTTAATATGTGATTAAAAAATAATTACCCTCATCATTGTATAATTAAATACTCTATGGAATTCAAAAATATTTTATTTCTAAAACTAGTACAAGAAGATATAAATTAAAAACTAGACCAAACGAGATTGTCTAATTACAATTACGAACTATAAATGGATCTCAGTTCTTTATTTGGATAAGATACTCGGATCTCTAACAATGCTATGCTCTCAAGGAAACTCATATAAAAAAAGTGCAAATGTTGAGTGAAATAATAAATTAACGAACGAGTAGAGCCTCTGTGGCATTTTATCTGTTTTTTCGCAACGCTGGAACATTGAAATTTTGTATTTTTATTTTTTGTATGAAATCTAGTCCCTATAAATAACATAAAGCTATACAAAATGAACGTTATTCCAAATTTATTCAGTCTTAGTAGGAGTGATTATGATATAATAAAGAAGATACTCTTTAAACTAAATTGTAGTAAATTACACCTTAATAACTAAATGGCGGCACGTATTGATTTTTTTCATTTTGGTGATTCAAATTGTCTCCCTTCTTATTTTCAGACCGAAACTGCTCTGACGAAGGATATCGTCCTGCGTTTTCATTTCTTCTGTTCTCATTTCCCTCAAATCCGATTTCAAAAGATTCCTTAGCAAGATTGTTTCCCTGACGAAGAGTAAATTCGTCTCTTATGGTCCTTGAATTATCACGACCAGGCATAATTTCAGTAATTTCTCCAGGTGACCTTGACCCAGACGATGTTTTCACCAAAGTAGCTGAAAAGTCACCACCGAAAGATCCATTGTTTTCTGTATTTGGCTTTACGTCATTGTAACGAGTTACTTTGTTTACAGACTGTGAATAGAAATTGGGTGTATCTCTGGAACTCGAGTCGCCTTGTGACTTTTGGGAATGGAAATCAATCGTTCCAGCGATTACATTGGAACCAGCTAACTCCTTATTCGGACTAGGAAAACCATTTCCAATACCATTCCTAAACCCACCAGAAGGACGACGATCTCCATTACTTTGACGATGTCTTGTTTGATCCATATTTTCGTTTAAATTTCTGTTTGATTTATCAGAATTTTCCTCAATTCTGGGATTCAAATATTTCATATTCTGAGGAAAAGGAACATTTGACTCGTCTGCAAAATATTTCTCACTATCGTAGTAACTTCCGCTTTCTATAGATGGAGGATTTTCAGAAATCAGTTTTTCTGTATCTGCATCATATCCATAATTAAATCCTCTATTCTCATTATTTAGAGGTTTCTTGTTCAAAATTGTATTATCTACTTCCCTTTGACGCTCCCGATCAAACTCATCTTCATCAGAATTCGAATTATATACCGCTTCTTCATTCACATCCTCACGAGAATTTTCTCTCCTCTTTGCATTTTTATTCTTGATATCTTTTTGAAACCCTTCATAGTAATTTTTCTCTCCTGAATTCGATTCTGTACCCACATCATTAACAACCGACGGCTGGGAAGCGTAAGCTCCAGTTCTTTGATTACTCTTCTCTTTCGCAATCTCTTGATTAAAATTCGAATAATCCTTTTCAACTTTTCCATAGTTCACAGAGAAACCTCTTGGGATGTAATCAGACAATTGACCGTTCTCAGGTGGCGAATAATCTTCAGATCTGCCCTGAATGTCATTGACATTCTTAGAATTGTCATTCCTGAATCTGGAATATTTATCCTTTTCATTAAAGCCTTGGACGTTACCGTTATTTGTCTCTGATGAATAAATCGATTGATCTGTATGGCTTGAACCAGGTTGAGAAAGTTCATTTCTTTGATAATTATTCAGGGAATTCACATCCTTTCTCGCTTGGTTAATGTTAGTTTGAGACTCGCCAAAGGGTCTGTTTGATTTGTTTCTCGAATACCCAAGTCCACCTTCACCAGTCCCTGCGAGTGACAAATCAACCCCGTCGTTTACCCAATTGTTCTCTGAATTGGCAAAGGAAGACTCTTTTTCCGAATTTAGCTTTGAGTTTTTATCTGTCGTGTAATATTCTCCGGGTCCACTAGGACCTGACCCAACTCCTCCACGATTTATTGACTCATTCAGAGAATAAAGGTCACTGGCATTTTCACATTCGAAATCGTACCACCAGTCGCACACCAGGTATTTTTGGTTGAAAATGCTTCCTGGTGGACAGAGGAAGGAATTTTTTACGCTTCCTACATTACAAACGTGGAAAACCTGAAAGTGAGATAAGTTGCTTAGAAAACTGTTATATAATCACAGAGAAAGTTGGCAAAAGATGCGTTATTATTTCATCTTAATCTTATGTCATAATCATATTTTACCGAAATTTTAAATGGCAGAAATTTTAAAACCAATATTTTCAATTTTTCGAAAATTGTAAATTTCAGAATTTTTGGAATTCCCAAAAATGGCAAATTGCTGCATTTTTAAATTTCCGAAAAAAAAAGATTTTGAACGTCTGAAACAAACAGACAAATAAAATTCCTGATATTGTAAAACTCCCAAAAAAGAAAACATTTGAAATAGAAAATTTCCGTAATTATAAAATTAACGACAATTTAATAATCCCGATTTGGAAAATTCCCGACACTATAAAATCACCGACACATAAACATTTCCCCTACCATAACACACATTTTCTAAGTGATTATACTTCTAAGTGATTATATTCTGAATTTTCAAAGTGCCAAATGTGGAGAAATACCAAAAAGATAATTACCGAAACAGAAATTCCGAAAGAAATTAAAACTACCCAAAATTTTTACTCCCGATACTTTAAAACCCAAAATTATAAAATTCTCGGAAAAAGTAAATTTCCAAATTCCCCAGAATTAAAAATTCGGCAATTTACTATATTCGGGAATTTGAATATTCGGCAAAATTATGTCATCACATTGGCAACCAACCTAAATTTAGAAAAACCATGTCATAGTAAGACATTTGAATTTTACATTTTTTGGTAAACCAAGTACTATAAAAATGAAAGAGTGAAAGGTATTATAAAAATGAAAATGTGAAGGGGATCATGAAAATGAAAATGTGAAAGTATTTTTTTATTGTTTTTACTTTTCAATTTGTAAACAAAGTCTTATTTTCTGCTTGAACAAACATTGGTAACCGACATACATTTGAAAATATTGAAATTCGAGAAGGTTCCAGGTTTTGTATTTTAGACATTGTTTTCTTCAACCATTTGTCCTAGAATCTCACACATTTTCTACTTAATAGTTCAAGAACGATCACATACGAGTAGAAAAACCAGGTCATAGCAAGATATTTCAATTTTACGTTTTTCGTCAGACAAAGTATTATAAAAATAAAAATGTGAAAGTATTTTTGTTGATTTTTACTTTTCAATTCTCGAATATAGGCTTAGTTTCTGCTTAAATAAACATTATTAACCAACATACACTTAAAAATATTAAAATATTAAAATTTGTTAAGCATCCACTGTTTATATTTGAGACATTTTTTTCTCCGATCATTTGTTCTTGCACATTTCCTACTCAAACGTTCGAGAGCCATCATACACTAGTAGAAAAACCATGTCATGGTAAAACATTTGAATTTTACGTTTTTTGTTATACCCAGTATTATAAAAATAAAAATGTGAAAGTATTTTTTTGGTTTTCACTTTCCAATTTTCAAAAATAGGCTTAGTTTTTGCTTAAACAAACATTAGTACCTAACATACACTTAAAAATATTAAAATATTAGAATTTGGGCAGCATTCACTGTTTATATTTGAGACATTTTTTTCTCTAAACATTTGTTCTTGCATGCCACGCGCATGTCCTACTCAATCATTCGAGAGCGATCACACACTAGTGGAAAAACTATGTCATGTCGAGTCATTTGAATTTTACATTTTTTGTTAGGCAAAGTATTATAAAATGAAAATGTGAATGTATTTTTTTGGTTTTTACTTTTCTTTTTGTAAATAGATCATTATTTTTTGCTTAAAAAAAACATTGGTACCCAATAAAAATTTGAAAATATTAATTTCATAGTAAGGTATTTGAATTTTACATTTTTTGTTAGGCAGGGTATTATAAAAATGAAAATTTGAATGGAATTTTTTGGTTTTTACTTTAAATTTTTAAATAAAGACTTATTATCTAGTTAAACAAAAGATGGTCCCCAATGAACATTTTAAAATACTAGACCATCAAAACATGGGAACAATCATATTTTTATATCATAGACTTTTTTCTTACCGGTTGTCCCACCATGCCGCACGTTTTCTACTTGACAGTTTCAGAAGACGATACCCTACTAGTAGAAAAACCGGGTCATAGCAAGACACTTTAATTTTACATTTTTGTTAGGCAAGGTATTATAAACTGAAAATGTGAATGTATTTTTTTGGTTTTTACTTTTCAATTTGTAAATAAAGACTTATTTTTTTGCCTAAACAAACATTGGTAACCAATAAACATTTTACAATATTAGATCATTCAAATTTGGGAACTTCCAGTTTTTATATTTTAGACTTTTTTTTTCTCCGAACGTTTTGTCCTATTATGTCACACATTTTCTACTTAACTGTTTCGTAGAGTTGTTCAATTATAGTAGAAAAATCGTATCATAGTAACACATTTTAATTTTACATTTTTTGTTAGACAAGATATTATGAAAATAAAAATGTGTAAGTATTTTTTTGGTCTTTACTTTTCTTTTTGTAAATAGATAATTATTTTCTGCTTGAAAAAAATATTGGTTCCCAATAAACATTTAGAAATATTTATGTCATAGTAAGGTCTTTGAATTTTACATTTTTTGTTAGACAGGGTATTATAAAAATGAAAATTTGAATATAATTTTTTGGTTTTTACTTTAAATTTGTACATAAAGACTTATTCTCTGGTTAAACAAAAATTAATAACCGCAATAAACATTTGAAAATACTATACCATCAAAACTTGGGAACAATCATGTTTTTATATTTTAGACTTTTTTTATTACCGGTCGTCCCACCATGCCACACGTTTTCTACTTTGTAGTTTCAGAGGGCGATACCCTACTAGTAGAAACACCATCTCATTTCAAGACATTTGAATTTTTCATTTTTTGTTAGACACGGTATTATAAAAATTAAATGTGAAAGTATTTTTTTGGTTTTTACTTTTCTTTTTGTAAATAGATCATTATTTTCCGCTTTAAAAAACATTGGTACCCAATAAAAATTTAAAAATATTTATGACATAGTGAGGTATTTGAATTTTACATGTTTTTTTAGGCAGGGTATTATAAAAATTAAAATTTGAAAGTATTTTTTGGTTTTTACTTTTCAATTTATAAATATAGGCTTACTTTCTACTTAAACAGACATTGGTAACCAACATACATTTCAAAATATTAAAAATTGGGAGGGTTCCAGTTTTTATATGTTAGACATTTTTTTCTCCGATCATTTGTCCAATTATGTACACATTTTCTAGTTAACAGTTCTAGAGCTATCACATACGTGTAGAAAAATCATTTCATAGCACGAAATTTAAATTTAACGTTTCTTATTAGACCAGGTATTATAAAAATGTAAATGTAAAATAATTTTTTTTATTTCCACTTGTCAATTTGGAAATATATAGGCTAAGTTCCTTCTTAAACGAACATTTATAACTTACATACATTTGAAAGTATTAAAATATTGAAATATTCACATTTGGGAAGCACCTCATTTTTATTTTACTCTCCGACCATTTATCCTACCATGGCAAGCATTTTCAAATTAACAGACGCGATCTCACATCAAAATAAAAAACATAGGACAGTCAGACAATTGAATTTAACGTTTTTTTATATCAGTACCAGGTAATTATAGATTCAATGTAAATAAAATATATTGAGACTATATAATTACTGTTGTGAACTTTTTTCTGAAAATTGTCTCTGCTCAATAATTTTATAATATGAATAATAATTATGAATGGAGAATTACACGAACCTGACATCGTGTTTCCACATCCGCATAATAACCTCCAGGTTTCTTATCAACACACGAAAAAGATGTTTCGGGGATAGTCATTAAATTAGGATAGTCCTTTCCTGGCACTCCAGGCACAGCATCCAACCAATTACTCTCAGTGGATTGATCATCATCGGACTCTTTTCCATGTAAATTTTGATTTTGATTTTTTCTGTTCTCCGATCGATCAATTCGATCATTTTTGACATCCTGACCACCCAACGATTCTGCTCCAAATTTTTGACATTCTTTATCATATCTGCTTGATAATCGACCTTCGAAGCCTTGTGATTCATGTTCTAAAGATGCAGCCTGCAAAAGTAAATAAAAGCTAAAGGTACATCCATAAAATAAATTAACAATTTTTATCCCCCCCCACTACTTCGCCCTATCGTTTACGAACGTATTTAAGCCCCCCCCCCTGCCCCAAGAGAAGTAACGTACACCAAAATTCTCTCAAAACAGGAGAAATAGGATTATTTTTCACAAAAATAGGGGAATAATAGGGGAACAAATTCTTGTAAATGAAATAAATGCAGATGCTATATTGAATTCCATGTGAAATGCTCTAAACATTGAACATTAATTCGACATAACAAGTCGAAATGGATTACATTTCCAACAGAATAGTTGACTTATCAACCAAAAAATATTTTCTACCGAAAAAGATGAATTTTTAACACCAAAAAACCAATTTCAAACAAAATAAAATAAATTTTAAACCAAACAGTTGTACTATCCACCTTGGGGTAATGTAACTATTGTAAAATTTGAGCTTTTAACCAATTGTTAAATCTTTAGGCCAAAAAGACGAATTTCTTAGAAGACAGCTGAATTTCCAAAAAAGAAGCAAAATTTTCGACGAAAAAAGATGACTTTATAAAAATAGTTGTATTTTCAAACTACAATGATAGATTTTCAACCAAATGGTCGTATTTTAAAACAAAATGTATCGAAATTACACCAAAAACACTTGGATTTTCAAGTCAAAAAGAGGAATTTTTTAGAAGAGAGTTGAATTTTTAACCCGTAAAATTGAATCCTCAACCAAAAGGATCAATTAAAGATCAATTTTTTACAAAAAAGACAAATTTTTAATAAAATACATGAATTTTCTACCAAATATTTCATTTTTAGACTCATAAAGGATAAATTTCATACTACAAATGGAAGAGTTAAATTTTCAGATGGAAAAATTAATTTTTAACAAAAAAAAAACGAATCTTAAAAAAAAACATCCAAATAAAGAACTGAATATTTAATTCACTTTAAATGTAATTTTCAAAACAATTGTTGCGCTGAAAAGACGAATTATCCACGAAAAAGTAAATTTTCATAAAAATAGTTTAATTTTCAATCAACTCGTTGCATTTTTTAGCCAAAAGTCTCAATTTTCAACAAAAAAGTTGAATTTTTCACCCGGAAAGATGAATTTTCAACTAAAATAGTGAATCAAACAAAAAAATAATTCAAAAAATGTATTCAACTAAATGAATGTTTTAGAAAGTAGTTTAAACTTGAAACGAATAGGCGAATAGGGGAAAGAGTGTGTTGCCCGAAATATAAAAGTGATTTTGAAACATACTAAGTTATTATTGAACTGTGCAGTTGTGAGGGCATTTTTCGAAAAAGTCGCAAACATTTTTTATTTTCAACATTATTTATTTTTAACAGCATGAAACGTACTAAAACTAAACGTTATCTAAGTTCGCAACGTTATTTCCACTAAACCTCTCCCTTTAACCAACCAAAGTTATTGCCCCCCCCCCCCTTTTTATTGCTAACGTAATTTATGTACAGCCACTAAGACGGTGCTCTATAAACGTACAATCAGAATTGATATCTACAGAGTTTCGCGCAAGTATAAATTTTATCTCAAAAGATAGAGCACGTACGTTCATAATTAATTATAATCTCTTGGAGCGTTCGATGCTGATCGAAGAAGCGTTATAAACAAGGGGATCGTGATTGTAGAAAGTGAATCTTATATGTACCACATTTCTATAAATATTGCGCAATTCCTCTCAGTCGAGGCTCTTTAAGTAGACTTCGCTTCGGCGCTTCTATTCAACTTATGCAGTTATGCTGTATATCGAGCACACTCCACGTTGTTGAAATTAATTATTCATACGAGCTTCGATACTCTAAAACCAGCCTTCAGTTTGCCGTGGAAAATATTGTTATATGGGGATTACGTGTGAGAAATTCAAACCTTCTATTACTTAATTTATCGCATAAATTCTGTAATAAGTTGAATGTGGGTCACTATTTTTTCAATTTATTTCCGCACCAAAGCCTTAATTGCAAAATTAGCTGAAATTAAGCGTTTTGTCAAAAATCTTCTTCGTCTTTTTCCTGAAAGTTGAAAAATACTTTTGTAACAATTCAGTTTTTTTTTTAATTTTTACTTCTAAGCATTCATAGTATTTTTAAAGTATTATAAGGACGAAGCACACGTCTTGGGATAAAAGTATTTAATTATAATTTCAACAATTGCATTGAAGATCGAATCCATTTTAAATCAGGCGGGTTCTACACTTCAAGTTGTAGAAGAGTTGCGGGAAATTAGTTTTCAACAAATCGGAAAAATACTTGTCGCCTAATTACATATAAAAAACAACATATTAAGTCCCTGAGAGAATCTGTGACTTGAAGTGTAAAACCAGCCTGATTCAAAATAGATTCAATCTATAGATATTTTTATATGAACAATATTAAAAATTACGAACATTGTTCATATTCTTTTTTTGCATAAGAACAGTATTTTCAAAAATAATATTTAAAAAGCAATCTTCTCATAAAATGTTTCATTAAAATGTAAAAGAACTAGTCCAATCTTTTTCATGAGCTTGGCTAGTCGTCCCGAATTTTCGTTATGACTAGTCCATCCCTTTTTCCAACTCCGCCAATTTTTCGGAAAGACTAGACACAGCCTCAAAAAATATTTTGATGGCCCAATCCGAAAATCGATTTCGACATTTCAGCTTGAAACTTCGGCTCATTGCAAGTGAGGTGTAATCGAGAAAAACGTGATAAATCTCATTTTTGAAATATCAAGATAATTATTGTTTATGTATGTTTGCAATATCAACAATTCGATTATCAAACTTATGTGGGCGATAAAAATTTTCTAAATCAATTCATAAATACTTTTCCATATTCCGCTTATAATATATAATTTTACAAAACTTCAAAATTTCATTTTTTAAATTGAAAACATAGTTATCATTTATAAACTGATCTTTCTATTTGATATGTAAAAAAAGTATGATGAATTTCTTTTTCTGGTGGAAAAAATATATACAAGGAAGTGGAACATTATACCACAACTGTAATTTTTTTGTTAAAACTTGTACAGAAATGTACGAACTTTAACCAAACAAAAGTCTCTGAAAGTTATCGCGTCGTTAAACTACAGGCAGACAGACAGACATGTTCGCGAAAACTATTTTTTCTGACTCTGGGGTCCAAAACGTCGAGAATTGAAGAAAGCAATTGAATTCTCTTAAGTACAAATAGATCATTTTTTCTTGTATTTGCTTTCATTTCCTTGTAGGAAAAACAAAACAATAAGCTACAAATTTCCACATTCTGGAAATTTATATAACTTTTGAATAATAATTTTTTTACTTTGTTGTAGAAACCTATAATAAGGTCTTATAAAAAACTGCAGTATTTTACATTGTTTAAATTTGGGCTTTTGACGTGATAAAATCACTTTCAATTTTACGTAAATTATTGTGGGAAATCACAAATCGTTACAACACAATACAAGACTACAAAGAATATTGAAATATTGAAAACTTTACCAAGAATGATGTTGTAAGTTCTTGTAGTTTATTGAAGAAATGTAAAATTAAAAAAAAAATATCACATGCTTGCCAAGAACATTTGCCTTTATAATAAATCATAGAAAAGCAGAAATTTCACTTATGCAACATTTGTTTTACATGAATATGTTACCTAGATATACACTATCTAACAAACGCAATTCTAAAGCAGAGGGAAGCACTTTTTTACCATTTTTACAGGAACCTACAAATGAATGCAATAAATTACAACAAAAATTACAGGATAGTACAACTTTGATCTATTATTCGGTCACATTATTTACTTTTTTGTATGGTGTTGTATTTTGTTGTAGTTTTAAATTCATAAAAGAGCTTACAAAAAGGTACAACTACAATTATTATCTTTTACTATTTTACTTCTCATTTAAAGTTTAAACACAGAAGCTGTTTTTAATAGCTATGATTTAAATATCTTAATTTAAAATTATATGATTGTAATATTCTAAATACTTATCATTCTAAGTCAAGAAAGAACAACTTTTTGACTGCAAAACCTGTACATTGCTGTAGATTCTTGTAATTGTGCTTTTTTTTTGTAAATTCTTGTAAGAAATTAAAGCTACTATAAAACACGAGATTCTAAAAAAAAATTACGAAATTCGTCCGAACTATAGACAAAATTTGTACTTTTCTATAATTTTTGTTGTAATATATTGAATTTATTTGCAGGTTTCTGTAAAAATTGTTTTAGTTGTTTGATAAATAAATTTCATGATTTGAATATTGAGAAATGAACTCAAGTGGATTTATCACGTTTTGTTCGCTTACGCCTCAAATGTTGCAAATGATGTTTAATAGGATGAACTGAGAAATACTAAATAATTAGATTCATTGATAATAGCACTGAAAAGTTTCTTTGTGATATTACGAACAAATTAAAGTAAAATTTCAAACAATTTCTTACCATCGGACAAGTCGATTAAAAATTTTCAAATTTTTTATGCATAGGAAATTTTTTGTTTTCAATGTTGTTTGGGATAAAATATACGCAAGTGAATAACCGTAGATGGAAAAAATAAGAAAAAAGTGTTTTCGTCGAAATGAAATGTTTAAAAAAATAACGAAAAATGACATTTTGTTCATTTGTACCTAAAGTTGCCAAAAAAATATTTTTCATTTTTTTTCATGCTCTTTTTTAACAAACCAATGATATTTTTAAGTATGAAAAAAAAATGTTGTTCCATTTTTTACGCATCCTGAAACATAAGCCATTTCTACACAAGATCCGTAAAAATCTGTTTAAACAGCATCCATAAAAAATATAACTTTTGTTGAAGCTCAAAAATATGTGAGTGTTTTTTTAGCTCATTGAAAAGAGCATCGAAAAATAAAAAGACGCAGCGTATTTTTATGCATCTTTAGGTACAAATGAACAAAACTCCAGTTTTTCATTTTTTTAAATTTTATATTTCGACGAAAAATTTTTTTTTTCTTTTTTCCATCTAAAATCATTTACTTCTATGTACTTTATCAAAAAAAAAGGTTTCCAATATTTTGTTTCCATACACAACAAATTAAAAAAGTTGTTAAGTGCATCTAGTTTGGATGGTCTAATCGGGTCCAATTCTAGTGCTATTCAGCCTTTCGTATAATATGTAAATTTTATAATAAAGCGAAATGATGTCATTGTCAAATCAGAATAGTTATTTAATTATTCACAATTTAAATCTTAGATACCATCCAAGGTTTACATATACTAGATATTGAAATCAGTGCTAGTTGTAAAATTATTATTCGACATTGATTCTATAAACATTTATGAAAAAGTGCGTCAGGAGATTCAATATTCCAAGTATTTTTTTATCAATTTATATTTTAATTAGACCATGACAAAAAATCACTAGTTATTTTTCATCTCTTCCCATTTATAACTTGATATGAGCTGAATTCACCATACTTTAACGTCTGATTTTTTTTCTTTCCACGAATATGCTAATACTATATTAAACCTAAAAAAGCTTCATGTTTGAAAAAATCGTTTTTATGTGCTTTTTTTTGAAAAATGAGATTTTAAACACAAAAAATAAACTGCATAATAAAGCAGTCAAGGCGGATAAATTTTAATGTTAGAAAGCTTCAAAAAGCATATCAGGAAGCATTTTGAATATCTCCATTTCTTTTTCAAATAAAGCTCATAAAAACAATTTTTTAAAAAGATCAAGTCTTTTTTTGGTTCGGTTTCAGAATAGTTTTAACATATTCACGAAACAACAAAAAGTAAAACCGGGCGTTGAAGTACGTTCAACTAGGTTCAAATCTAGGTATGAATAGGAAAACAAAAGAAAAATCAAGTTAACAGAAAAAGGGTTCAGCGATTATTTTTTCTGGTTCTGAAATAGTCGTTATGTATACCAGGAACAAAAGCAAATAAAAATTCAATAGTGCCAGCAGCTTTTGGGTTGAGCTCACGGGAAGCAGAAGTGGAGTTAGTATGGTAGACTGCTCGGTCCGCCTAGTGGTGTTTCCCCTTTCTTTTTTTTTCAGATTTGACTTTCATGGTCTTTTCGTGTTATGGTATTTGATTTGCACCTCTAAGAGAATTATTTTGTGCAAAATGAAAACAGCATGAGAAGAAAAAATATTTTTTATTATGTTCATACCTACTCACTGTTACCAGATTAGCACCCGATTAGCCTGTCCGATCTAGTCCTAGGCCATACAATTTCATTATACTTCTAACAGCACCAGATTAGTCTGCCTAATTAGCGCCACGTTAGCGTTTATAACAATGAATCTAATCATTTTGAGTTTTTTCCTCCCACCCTAATATTCAAGATATTTACTTCAAGAGTCCTTTTGTATTTCGAAAAATAAGAGTTAAATTTTGAATATGATTTTAACCTTTCGAAAAGTTATACAAAAATCTATCGAATATGTTCAGGGGAAAATTTTAATTATTTAGTAATGAAATAGTTAGAGAGGCGCGAAAAAGAATCGGTTGGTGAATTCAATCATTTGGCAGGAAATACCTAATAAGAAATATATTTATAGTATTCTGACTTGAAAAAATGTACCCGTTGTAAAAGGGTTACATAAGTCCCGTCTTTAATTTCACGAGTGATTTGATATGGCTATGCTTATTTCCCATTTTCTCCATTGCCAAGTATATCCCTTATTAGTATGACTAAACGAGCACGCCATAGAGCATTAATAATGCCTTACTTACTAGCTCTGATGAAACAACTGCAAGAAATGTAGCGGCAGTGAGGAGCATCATATTCGTCTTTCTGAAATCAAATCAAGTAAGTATCCCTCTGCTCCAGCATTCAGTAGAAAACATTAAAGTTTATTTTGCAACGCAGATTTATTATTTGAATGCAGTTAAAAAAAGACTCTTTCATTAGATAATTGGAACTGGACGATGATGTTGAAACCTTTAACCAGTCTCATGAAATTAATAAATATTATATTGCATTTTTTCATCAAAAGTTTTTTTTATTCACTAATTTTGGTTTTAAAAAAAGTTCTTCGAAGAAAAAAATTCTATTGTGTTCAAATGACAGAGTCCTAATTCGTGTTTGTCACTTTAAAAGATCATATCTAATCAAGGGCAATCGGACTCATTTGATAAATTAAAAATATTGTCAATAGTGGCATAAATTTTGAAAAATAGTAGCAAAAGAGTGTCATCCATTTTTTTTTAATATTAAATTAAGTAAATGACTTTTTAATAGGATATAGGATATACAGTAGAGTAGGCTGAAAAAAATTATGGAATTAGAAATCCTCATAAAGCGAAAAAAGTAGCGTACTGGGATCCTAAAAAAGTATAAGTAATCTGAAATCGATAGATGTGTAGCTTGATTACCTGCGCTTGAAAAAAATGATGACAAATTTTTTGTTTGGAGAGTTTTTAAATTTTCTTGAGTTTCAATTTTTTTCAAATTTGTGGAGGTTGATAAAATCTTCACAATTTTTTCCTGACTTTAATTAATTATTATTATCTAAGAGATGATTCCTATTTAATTCACCCCTGTTTTTGCAAAAAATTCCTAACGCCTGTGTAAATAGCAGAAGAATGTTTTCTGATACTTGAAAACTTTTTAGTGGCAAAAAATGCACTAGGGAAAAAATCGCCAAGATCCAGAAATCGAAACTGGAAATACAGAAAATTTGTTAAAATTTTGATTTTTTAATTTAATGAAATAATCTATATAACTTGTCGATTGAACATTTTTCTAATCATGTGTGGAATTTTGTACCATTGAAATACAAGAGATAAAAAATTAAAAAGACCCAGAAATAGAAATTAAAATATCAGTAACTTTTCAAAATTTTAAGTTTGGTCTTCAATAGAATTTTTGTTAATGTATTTCTATGCCTAAAAAATCCAACACATATTCAGAAAAATTGTAAAATTATAATTTATACAGATAATTTCAATTAGTACCAAAATTTCAATTAAAAAATTCGCTGTAGTTCTAATTTGGATTCCTGGGTCTTGCCAATTTTTTGATCGTACTTCTATCCTAACAAAGGTGAACCATGCTCAAAAAACTTTTAAACCAAAATTTATAAAGATAATTTCATCGAATACTAAAATCGGAATTTTAAAAATTCGTCGCATTTCCAGTTTAGATTCCTGGATCTTTGGCATTTTCTTCTTATTGCATTTTATCACTAAAAAGTTTTTAAGTACCAGATATAATTCCTCTCGGATTTACACAGATTTCAAGGATTTTTTCCGGGAATAGAGGTGAATTAAATAGGAATAATCTCTTCCAAAATTATTGATTAGAATCCATAAAAAATTGGGAGGACTTTTTTGACCTTCATAAATGTAAAAAAAAATTAAATTATGCTTTTTTAAAATACGCTGAACTCTTCTTTTTCTTTCTTTTTCTTTTTTTTGTTTATTTTCATTTCAATTGAGAAATTGAGACATTCAATTATTAAATTGAGACATTTAATTATAAAATTATGAAATCTTTGAAATTCCGGAAAATCCTATTAAATTTGATAAAGCCCCTTAAGATTTAATTTAAATTGAAAAACCTTCAATTTTTTTTAAATCCTCTGAAATATTTGGAAAAAAATCCAATCTCTTAATCTCTTGAAATCTATAGAAATTCCTTATAATCTCATGGAATCTTTGAATTTCTTCTCAAATCCTATGAGTCCCTTAAATATTCTAAAATTCTTTAAAATTCATTGAAACATTGTAAAGATCGTAAAAATTCATTGAAATATTTCAAATCTTCTGAAATTTCACGAAACCATTTAAAACATTTTATTTTATTTTTAAATCTTTCGAAACTTTTTATAATCCTTAAAAATGCATTGAAATCTCATAAAATTTCTTGAAATCTTTTCAAATAAACTATAATCTTCAAAATCGTAGAGATTATTAAAAATTACATTTAAAATGTTTCAATATTTGATATCCTCTAAGATGCCATCAAATTCCCATGAAATACGTAGAAATCCCTTGAAATCTTTAGAAGTGCCTTGAAATTTCATTCCGTTTTATTTACTTCCTACAGTTCTTTAGAAATTCTTTGAAAATTCCCTGAAATCTATTCATATCTCTAGAAGTCCCTTTCAATTTTATTCCATTCCATATACTCCTCAAAGTTCTCTAGAAATTGGTTGAAATTCCCTAAAATCTCAAGACATTTTTTTTTTTGAATTTCTTGAAATTTCCTGAAATTTTTCAAAATACCTTAAAAGGTTTCAGATCCGTTAAAAACCTCTAAGAACGTCTGAATTTTGTGGATATTCTCTGAAAATTCCTGCAAAACTCGTCAATCTTTTATATCTCATAAAAACCATGGAAATTCCTTAAATTATCTTGAAATTATTAGCATCTCTTAAAATTGCTCCTTAAATTTTAGAAACTTTGAAACCAGATCAATTACTACGAATTTTCAACAGAATAGTTAAATTTTCAAATAAATAATTTAATTTTCATCAAGAATGTTTAATTTTCGACCAAAGTAGTTTAATTTTCAAAGTAAAACGTCAATTCTCAACCAAAATGTTCATTTTTAATGAAATAGTTTAATTTTCTACCAAACTGTTGTTTCCTTAAGCCAAAAAGGTATATTTCCTACAAAACAGCTGTATTTTCTATCCCAAAATATGAATTTTTATCAAAAAAGTTCATTTCATACCAAGTAGTTGAATTTTCAACGAAAATAATGACGCAACCAAATAAATTAATTTTTTAGAAAGTTGTTTAACTTTAAACCAAATATTTCATTAAAAAAATGAATTTTCAACCAAATGTGTAATAGGTAATATTTAAACCTAACAAAAATTTCCTTTTTAATAAAAAAACAGTTGACTACAACTAAAAAAATGAATTTTCAACAAAGTACTTGAATCCTCAACGAAAGCAGATTAATTTTCAATCACGCAGTTGCATTTTCAATTAAAGGCAATGAAATTTCGAATAAAATGATGAATCTAAAAAAAATGAATCTTCAAGAAGAAGTTCATCATTTAATCAAAGAATTGAATTTTCAACACTAAGTTTATTTGTTACTCAAGAAGATTAATTTTCTACAAAAAATATAAATTATGAACCAAGTAGTTGCATTTTATAATAAATAAAATCAATTTTCAACCAAAAATAAAACCGTAAAATTTTCTGTGAAAAAAATTAATTTCTAATCGAAAATGAAACGAATTTTCAAGAAAATAGTTAAATTTTGAACCAAAGAGATGAATCGTCAAGCGAAAAAATAAAATTTCAACAAAACAGTTTAACTTTTGACTAAGTAGTTTAAGTTTGGTCCGTAAAAGATTACTTTTTAATAAAATATTTGCATTTTCAACAAAGTAATTAAATTTTCTAACTAATGTTAGAATTTTGAACGAAAAGAGTTGATTTTCAAACAACAACAAAATAACGGTAGACTTGTCAACAACAAAAAATTAACTCTTGACCAAGAATAGTTGAATTTGCTTATTGGGTTCTATTAATTCAGTTCAAATTTTAGCGAAAAACGAGAAAAAGGGGAACTTTCTTAAAAACAAGGAAAATATAACAATTCTTTTATAAAGGGGAAAATAGTGTATGGATTACGCCTAATCTGCTAATCTGTCTGTCATTCGAGTTAATATTTGAATTATATCAACGTTCTCAAATGGAAAAAAAATGTCTAAAGAATTCAAAAGTATTCTCATACAAGTATCAAATAGTTTACACTCATTATCTATTGTTCAATCGAAAGTTATATAAAATTCCATTCATATTTCGTATTTAAAATTAGGAGGGGCGTCAGATTCAGTGTCACATAACAGTTTGACACTGGGGGGGGGGGGAGGTTCCCCGAAATGTCACAAAATGTTACAAGAGGAAGGGGTGAATGAAAAATCACTGAAAATAGCTTCACGTAATATGTGGACGCTCCCTTATTATTTACAAGATTTTTAAATTTTTTTTAAATTATTATGTTTTTTTTCGTATAGAAAATTTTTGGCAAATTATTCGGGGCCAGAGAAGACCATCTTAGCCGGAAATATGGCGCTGCCAAGACGGTCTATTATGGTGCTGAGAAGTGGAACACTTTTATAAAAAAAAATCTTTGTTTTTAATGTTCATTTTTTATTTTTTATACAGCTAAACATCTGGACTCTTTTTGAAAATGTACAAAAAATTATTCAAATGAGACAATTAGAAATGTTTTTGGTCCTAAAGGGCACGCCAGCACCCGATAAGGGCCCGAAAGGACTGAATAACTGATGAACAAATAAATGCATTTGTTTAGTATTTACTTTTAATTTTTAATATTTTTAAACACCCTAGCTCTTTTTGGAAATTCACAACAAAATATTTGGTCAAGAGACTTGGAAAATATTTTGGTATTTCGAGTTATCCAGAACCCAATTAGGGTTTGAAAAGATTGACTACATGATGATGATAAAAACTTTCTTTCTGATGCTCATTTTTTATTTGTGGTACTTTTAAACGCCCTGCCTTTTTTTGAAATGTGCAAAAAAATATTTGATTCAGACACTTAGAAAAATGTTCAGACATGATGGGTTAGCTAGTTCTTGATGAGGGCCAGACAAGACCGTCTAGAATAGACGGTCTAGACAATATCCTAACCTGGCGCAAGTCTGCCTTGATAATTTTCTACAAGGGTTTAAGTTGTTTCTTTAAAGGAATTTAAAAAAATGTTTTTATTCTTTTTCTCTTTCTCATCTTCGCATCTTTGTATACATAGGGATCGTGACACGGTTGCACTGCGCACTCACCCACCTTGTTTATATCCTGTGGCCGTTACGAAAGCGCTGCCGATCGTTAACGATCTCCTTCGATCGCTCTCTTCGGATAGGCGAAAGATGGACGAGATCACTGTTCTCGTTTCTCGAGACTCCTTCACGAACGACCACGGAAATCTGCTCGGATGCAACATTCACCATCCACATTTATAGTCCATCATCCCCACAGTACGTCTTTTTCCCGGACGCACCCTAATAGATCGGAATCGGTAACAGCGGATGTGTTCACCCACATCCCGATCCTAACAAGCGACGTCTCCTCTCGGAATCATTTTCATACACGGTTCAGAAAATCCTCGACTTTAGTTCAATCTTCATCCAGTGCGATAGTTATATAAATTTCTGCATTGAAACTCGTATCTCATAAAATGAAATCGAATTTTAGATGCACGAAGTTGGATTTTGTTTCAAAAGTAAACTGAAATAGTGCAGGCTATATAACTTTAGTTAGAATTGGATAAATAAATAGATCAGACGCTTTTCAATTTCTGGGTGATGAACATCTCACGTGAAAAAGCTATATATGGTTTATATACAGTGAACAAAACACTGATATTTTACATTTATTTTATACAGAAAAATGTATAAAACAAACAAGAAATATTATTGTCTCGTTCAATGAATATAAACTCTATATAAAGTTTTCACCTTGGATTGCTTTTAGAGCTTTGATGAATTTCGAACTAAAATAATGAATCTTAAAAAGCAAAAATGAATTTTCAAGAAAGAATTCAGCATTCATGCAAAGAGTTGAATTTTCAACACAAACTTTATTTCTTAACAAAGAAGATTCATTTCCTACAAAAGAAGATAAATTATCACGCAAGCAGTTTGCATTTTAGAGTAAAGAAGACCAGTTCTTAACCAAAAATGAAACAGTTAAATTTTGAGTGAGAAAAATTAATTTTGAACCAAAAATGAAACAAATTTTCAACAAAATAGTTAAATATTGAACCAAAGAGAGAAGCCGTTACCAAACATAAATTTTTTACCAAATTTTTCAACTTTCAACTGAGCAGTTGAGTTTTTAACCAAAAAAGATTACTTTTTAACAAATAATTACATTTTTAACAAAATAATTATATTTTTTTAAATAAACTGAAATTGTGAAGGCTATATAATTGTAGTTGGTGTTGCATAAATGAATAGATTAGACACTTTTCAATTCCTGGATAATAAACATTGTTCTCAGAGCTTTGTATTATATTCTGTTTATAATCCAGAAACTACTTGACACTTTTTTTTAGCGATGATACTATTTTGCTACTATTTCCAAAAAAATTACATAAAAGACAATATTTTCTCACAATTAACCTCTAATGCCACAATTTCTTTTCTTTTCCTTAAAAAATATTTTTGGACATCTTCGCTAATTAGCTAAGATAAGTTCTCGGCCATCTCAATGAATCACAACATACGAACTTTCAACCAAGTAGTTGAATCCTCAACCCAAACAGATTAATTTTTAATCAAACAGTTACATTTTTAAACATAAATATGAGCTTTCTACAAAAAAATGAATTAAAAAAATATATAAGCTTTTAACAAAATAGTTAAATTTTCAACTAAGAAGATTGATTTTCTACCAAAAAATAGGAAATTTCAATAAATTACATGAATTTTTAACAAAATAGTCCAATTTTCAACCAAGAAGTTCAATTTTCTACTAGAAGAAAACGAACTTTCAGCAAAATATTTACATTCATTTTTAACCATACAGTTGAATTTTCAACCAAGAAGATTAATTTTTTTTCTAAATTTTAACGGATTAATTTTTAATGTATATTTTTTTAATTTCCAAAATCTTTCAACTAAACAGTTACATTTTTAAACTAGAAAAAATCAAATTTTACAGAATAATTGAGTCCGAATTTTGAAGCCAAAAAGACGAAGTCTCTTCAAAACAGTAGAATTTTCAACCCGAGAATATGAATTTTCAACAAAAAAGTTAATTTTCTACCAATAAGTTGAATTTTCAACAAAATAGTTTAATTAGCAACAAAGTACTCACATTTTTATCAAAATAGTTACGTTTTCCAAAAAATAGTTAAAATTACAGTTAGAAAATAAATGTAAAAAAAAAGAATTTCCAACTAAAATTATAAATCTTACCCAAAAAAAATTTACTTTTATGAAAGTAGTTCAACTTTCAACCAAGGAGTCGAACTTTCAACCTAAAAAGACAAATTTTCAAGGAAAAATATGAAAGTTAATATTTCAACAAAGAAAATTTTGATTTGAAATAAAAAACAGTTGGATTTAAGCAACAAACACAAATTTTGAAGAAAATACTTGTATTCTTAACTAAAACAGATTGATTTTCAAATAAACACCAGAAAATTTAAATAACTAAAAATAATTAAAAATACGAATTGTTTACAAATCAATTGAATTTTTAACAAGAATAGATTAATTTTTAACTGCCCAGTTGAATTTTTAACCAGGAAAGGTGAAATTTTTACGAAAATGGATGAATTTTCAACCCAAAAAGACAAATATTCAGTAAAACGGTTGAATTTTCGACAAAAGAAGAATACTTTTTAACAAATTATTTGAATTTCCAGTAAAATAATTAAACTTTCAACTGAATAGTACAATTTTTAATCAAAAGAAATTAATTCTGAACTAAAAATATAACAATCGACTTTTCAACCAAAAAAGAACACTGAGAGTACAATTGCACTATTTGGAAAATTTTCGAGCGAAAAAGACGATTTTTTTAAAAGACAGCTGAATTTTCAACAAAAAGGTTAATTTTCAACCAAGAAAGATGCATTTTCTACCATAAAGATAAATTTTCAATCCAAAAGGACGAATTTTCTATTTAAAAAAAAACGAAAGTTTAACAAAGCAGTAGAATTTTCGACAAAAAAACTGACTTTTTAACAAAATAGTTGAATTTTCCACAAAATAAAGAAATTTTCCACCAAATAGTCGAATTTTTATCCAAAATAGATTAATTATAAACCAAATATAAAATAGACTTTTCAACCAAAAGAAAAGATTAAGAAAACAATGAAACTATATGAAAAATTTTCTAGCCAAAAAGACAATTTTTTTAGAAGACAGTTGAAGTTTCCACCCGAAAAATTAATTTTTAACCAAGATAGATGACCTTTTTCTAAATGAAGGTGATTTTTTAATCCAAAAGGGCGAATTTTCTATGCAAACAGACGAATGTTGAAAAAAGCAAATAAATTTTCGACCAAGAAAGATGACTTTCTAACAAAACATATAGATTAAAAAACCAAAAGAGATGAATTTTCAATAGAGCAGTTGAGTTTTCATACTAAGAAGTAAAATATTTTAGAAGAGTGAAAACTTTGAAACAGGAAAAAATGTTGAATATTCAAGCTACAAAGATTAATGTTCGATGAAAAAAATAATTTAAAAAAAGAGTATAATTTTCCACAAAATAATTGAATTTAGACAAAGTAGTTGAATCATTCACCAAGTACCTAAATTTTTAACCAAATGGTCGAATTTTCAGACAAAAAAGATCAAATATCAACTAAAAATAGCTGAATTTTCAAGCCCAAATGATGAATTTTTTATAAGACTGTTGAATTTTCAATAAAAAAAAGTTCATTTAGAAAAAGAAAGATGAACTTTCAATCAAGAAAGATAACTTTTCTACGAAAAAAAAGAATTTTCAATCCAAATTAGTCAAAATTTCTAATAATTAAACTTTCAACCAAATACTAGAATTCTGACGGAAAACAGATGCATTGAGTCAAAAATAAACAAAAGAGAAATATCAACAACATAATAAAATTTTTGTCAATCAAATAGTAGAATTTTTACCAAAAGAGATGAATTCCGAGCCAGAAATATAATAGTACAGTTTTCAAACAAAAATAACTAACTTTGAACGAAAAATTAGTTGAAATTTCTTATTGGGTTCTATTAATTCAGTTCGCATTTGAGTGAAAAAAACTAGAAAAAGTGAAGTTTTTTAAACAGGGGAAAAAGAGCAATTTTTTAAAAATAGAAAAGAGGGAAATAGGGGAAATAGTATGAAGACTTTTATTATTATTAACAATTATTTACCTTCGCGTATAACACCTCCCAACAACCTCACAACAAGGCTGCATCCAATTTCGTTGAGCAGCAATTCTTTGTCAAATCATCTGAAGATTTTCAGCTATTCTCAGCAATTTTGATAAATATGTTGTATCCGTTCTCTTAGATGTTGAAAGAAGACACCTGAAATAATTTTTGAAAAATTAAAAAAACTATTTTTTGAAACAAAAAATTTCGAAAACTTCTTGGAGTTTTCAAAAACAAATTTTTAAAAGATGAATTTTTATCCAGTTCAATTAACTAACAAAAATAAAGAAATTCCAACTAAATAGTTGAATTTTCAAGAAAATAATTAAATTTTCATTCAAAAAGTTGAATTTTCAATCCAAAAGGAGGAATTTTATATAAAAAAGACAAATATTTAACAAACTACTTTTATTTTATACAAAACAATTCAATTTTCAATAATCTAGTTAAATTGTCAAATAAAACGATGAACCTTGAACAAAAATAAAAAATTAATTTTCAACAAGGAAATTCATTTTCAACTAACAGTTGAATTTTTAATGAAAAAACTTCATTTCTCAACGAAAAATATAATACATGGTTGATATTTCAACCAAAAATAATTTTAATTTTAAATATAAAACAGTTGAATTCAATAAAAGAGACCAATTTTCAACCAAATAATTTAATCCTCAACCGAAACAGATAAAATTTCTACTAAAAGAGATGAATTTTCAAACCAAAAAGTTGATTTCAAACCAAATAGTTGAAATTTAAATTAAAAACAATAATTTTTAAACCAAAAAAAAAACAAATAAAGTTCAACAAAACAAGTTTTCAACCCAACACATGGATCTTCAAATAATAAAATAAATTTTTATAACAGCAGTTCTATTTTCAACCAAGAAGTTCAATTTTCAATCAAGACGATTAGTTTTCTACAAAAAAGAAAAATTTGCAACGAAATATGTAAATTTCCAAAAACAAATTTTGAAACTGCATTTTTTTTTTAAATCCACTTTTTATTTTCTTCAATTTTTTCATAGATAGCTTACAAGGCCCTCTACAAGCCCTGTACATATCAGAATGGGATCTGTCTTAGTTTTCGAGAAATAATTAAGAACGTACCAGCGACCGAGAATCTGGACTCTGAAGTTCGTGCATACATTACATACAGCTATACAGCTATCTATAAAAAAAAATTTTGTAATAAAAAGTGGATTTTGTTCAGAAATTCAGTTTAACAATTTGTTTTCGAGAAATCCTGGAAGTTTTTTAATTTTTTGTGTCCAAAACATATTTTTTCGAAACTGCGTCTTATTAGAACAAATTAAAAAAATGCTCCTTAATATCATTAAAATCACTAAAGTTATGAAAGGCACAAAAACGAAAAAATTATTTTCAATGTTGAATATCTCCTAAGTTTTCCGAATTTTTCAAAAATTATTTTATAGTGTTTCTTTCAACATCTAAGAAAACTGATACTAGAATTTTCAATAAAATTACTAACAGTAGATGAAATTCTTCAGATTATTTGTCATGGAATTGCACTCAAATTGTTTCTTTTCCTTTTCATATACTCAATTACTTATTTATCACTAACTAGAATGGTGTTGCAGAAATAATGAAAGCGTGCGGAAGCAGAAGCGATGCATTTCTTTTGATAGGCCGAAAGCCTATAGACAAATATGTATGGCAATTGGTATGAGTGAAAATGCTAGAAAAGCGGGACTAATTTTCACCTATGATTGGTTTCATCCACTATAGTGACGCAATAATCGCAATATCCATGAAGCACAACTGCATCACCATACGGCTGAATACAACAATGCGTCACGCGGCTCACCATGTAATCAGAAATGCGAATGGCTTTTCAACGGCAGTAGGTGCGCACTAATAGTGCATCGTTCCGGATATAACGAAGTAGATGATCTCACATTCGAATACCAGAAAATATTTACTTTTAGATGAAATTAAATACAAATAGATAATTTTTTCTTGTATGATCTTGTTGAAAAGTAAAAAAATCAACAAATAAGTATAAGTTACTACAATTCATAAATTTTTATCACTTTTTATTAATGTTTTTTTCTTTTACTTTGTTGTAAAAATCTACCAGGTATTACAGAAAACTGAAGGATTTGACATTTTTTTAATTTGGGTGTTTGAAGCCTTAAAAACAGTTTTAAGTTTACGTAAATTATTATAGAAAATTACAAATCTTTACAACAACAAAAAAACAGATTTCACCTGAGTTGAAATATTGGGAAACTGTACTGGAAATTATATTGTAAATACTAGTAGTTTATTGAAGTAACGTACAAATTTAATCAAAATAATATACATTTTTATAAGCAATACTTTTAGATTCCGCATCAATGTTTCGACTTATACTTTCCTGTTAATTTTTGTAGAACGTGTAATATATAAGTTTCTACAAGAAACTACAATTTTTATAAAATATTACACTTTTACCAATAACTTTTGCTATTATAATAAATCACAGGTCAAGCAGCAATTTCAGTTATGCAATTTTTTTTTAAATTAAAATTGTATCTAGACATCCACATGTATCAAAGTTAATTTCAAGTCAGAGATGTTATTTATTTATCAAAATAATTCTATGTTAATCAATTCAGGCAGTGAAATGCATTTTAATGAAGAAAAAAATGATTTAAAGTGTGCATAAGTTTATTTTGCAAGATATTAACATTCAGTGACACACTCATCACTTTTGCATTAATAACAAAAGCGATGGATTTTATGTAATTATAATTATATCAATTGTTAGAAACGCACCTAACTTCAGTTGCGTATCGAATTAAGATTTTGAAGATTTCGAAATAAAATTTTGAAGCGTTTTAAGAATTTTGAAAAGTTTAAAGAAAATAGAAAACTTTTCTTAAGATTGCTGGGATAATTTTAAATTATTTTTATTTTGTAAAATTAAAGTTCAGAGAATATTTAAGGAGGTTAAAAAAATTGATTAATAAATAACAATTGAACAATTATTATTTTGGAAAAAATTCGAGGAAATTTAAGATGTATTTAGATGTTTTGAAAAGATTACAAAATAATGAAAAATTTGAAAAGATTTTGAAGCATTTAAAACAGAATATACATTTTTCAAGGTTTCGAACAAAAAATTCAGAAGCCTTTCTAGAATTTTGAAAGGTTTCAAAGGAATAACATTTTTTAATCAAAATTCCTAGAAAAAAATGATTTTTTTTATGAAAAATTATTTTTAAATGAATATTAAAAAGATTTGCAAAATCTTGAAAAAAAATCTAGAAGATTTTAAGGCAATTTTTTCAATCCTGCAGGATTTTTGACAAATTGCAGAAAAAATTAGAGTTCCAAGGTAATAACGAAATTTTCATTAGATTCCTGAAAAATTTTCAAATGATTTTCTTTTATACTTAAGAGAATATTTGAAAAGTCTTCAAAAAAAATTTTGTTGTATAAGTGAATGTTTTTAACCAAAAATTGATTAAAATGATATAATTTTTGTAATTTATGAATTTTTTAATTTATTCTTCAATTCATAGCATTAAATATGATAGCATGGATTTCAATTTTTTTAAATCTTTGAACTGTATAATGAATAAATGTTGAAAATTTCAAATTATGCAGTTTAACGGCTTTTAATGACAAATCTTCAATTGAAAAGTATCAAAAGCTTCCATTTAATATGCGTAAAGTTTAAACATAAAAGCTTTCTTTGTAGTAACTATCATGTTTACATCTTCATTTTGAATTATCTCATTGCAATGTTTTAAATATTTGTTATCCTAGGTCGAAAGAGAACAACTTTTTGGCTACAAAACCTGTTAATTCCTATAGACTCTTATAGTTGTACATTTTTTTTAATTTTCTGCATTTCTTTGTAGAATCCTGCAAAAATGGTTTTACTTTTTTGTACTTTTTTGTAATAATTTTTACACCAGGGTTCGTTATATTTTCAATAGGCACACCTATATATTACTCTAAAATTTGAGACTTTTAGAGAATAATAAGTTATTTACATAGTTGGATGAAAATTATGCTAAATATACTAATTAGTTGCGGGAAATCCTGTTTCAAATCCAAAGGCTTAGATACATTTTATTTCATTCTCTGGGGGTACCACAGACTGATGTACTTGAAAAAAGTAGAAAAATTGAATAATTTAAGCTAAAAAGTCACAAAATGATCACAAACACTTATCTATTCAAAAATTTCGATTCTATTACACATTTAATTTATCGGTTTGCGTTTTCAAGATTGGTTATTTATGAATTTCAAATTTCTTCTTATCTATAAGAAACTGAAAAAAAGTTCGGAGTTGTGAAAGTGATTTAAAAAAAGTCATTCATCTTTTTTGTCTTAAAATTCTAGTAGTTGGTTGGAAATTCTTTTTTTTTATAAAAACTTAAATTTTAAATCACGAATTATTAATTCAATTTTCAGTTCTACCTATTTAAAATTTATTTTCTTTAACTTATTGATTTTTTTATGAATGGAAGGATGTTTTCAAACTTTTAACTAGCTTAAAAATTTAAATCAAAATTTCAACAAAAAATAAAATAATAATAATTTTCAACAAAGATAGTTCCCATAAGCAGTCAAAAATTATATTTTGTATGAAAAATACAATAATGAAAGTACACTGCCACCAATCAATATGTCGACGTCAATTTTTTAGTAATTAAAATTTATTTTTTTTATTGTTAATTTTATAATTTCCGAAAACATTAATTTTCTACTAAAAACAAGAATTTTCGAAAAATATTACAATTTTTGAACAAAGAAAAATGTGCAACTGAAATGCTGAATCTTTAAACAAAAGATCAGTTTTTAACTACGTACTTTAACTTTCAACTAAGTAGTTGAATTTTTAACCAAAAATAATTATGAATTCTCGACGAAAAATATAATAGACAATATTTAACCAAAAAGACGAATATTTAACAATAATATTTCAACCGATGCGTTGCATTTTTAATTTAAAACATGAATTTCATCTACCAAAAGAGATGAATATTCAATAAAATTGATGAATTTTTAACCAAGGACCTTAATTTTAAACCAAGAAGATAGATTTTTAACAAAATACATGAATTTTTAAATAAATAGTTGAAGTTTCTGCTAAAAAAAATATAAATTTTCAACAAAAAATGGAATAGTTGCATTTTCGACCAAAAAAGACTAATTTTTTACCAAAAGAGATGATTTTTCCATAAAAAAGTTGAGTTTCCGAACTAAAAAGTCGAATGTCTCAAAAAAAAGTTGTCTCAGGCCCGCAAATATTAATTTTAACCACGAAAGATGAATTAGTAACTAAATGGCTGAATTAAAAAAAATGCAACCTAACAGTGCATTCAGAACCAAATAGTTGCACTCTTAAGCAAAAGAGACGACTTTTGAACGAAAAAGTTGAATTTTTTAGATTAGTTGAATTTTCAATTAAATGGTAGATATTTCAAAGAGCAATGAATAATGTGCAACCAAAAAATAGTTACATTTTCAATTAAACAGTTGAATTTGGAAGCTAAACAGACGAATTTTTTAGAAGACAGTTGAATTTTCAACAAAAAAATAAATTTTTAACTAAGAAAAGTCACTTCTTTACTATAAAAGATGAATTGTCTATCGAAAAGAAACATCTCAACAGAAAAGTTAAAGTCTGTTACTGAATAGCATTTTCAAACCACCAGATTACTGTAGAATTCGCAAATAGAATTACTACATTTTTTTTAGATAAAATCTCAAATGAGATGGATTAAAGTGACTAACGTGGCCTTTTCCTGAAAAAACTAACTATAGTGACTTTTTCTTTAAACAGTGACTAAAAAGTGACTAAAAGTGACTTCGTAGAAAACCCATGATTCTCCTAAAAAAGACAGTTGTCTCTTTAAAAAAATGGTACTTTGTATTCAATTACTCACAGTCATTATGCACTATATTACTAAAGTTTTTTCCATTATTTGACTTGTCAACCTATCATTACCAATAAGTACTCAAATTTATTAACCTATTTTCTGGGTATAAAAAAATTATTGTTTTTTTTTATATTTGAATTGACTCTTGTGCGCGACACAAAAGGGAAAAACATCCAGCCTCGAATCGTGCAGCTGGTGCCCCCGCATGCTAGATTACGAGAGTCCAACTTCCTTCTATAGACCAAGTTTACTTTCGTCTGTTGCACTGACTACAAGATTTAGCGGAGGATGAACGGTACTCTCACTCTCACTATCCAGTGCTCGGTACATCCACCTATGTCTTGCTACAGGTGGACTAGATTTAATTGAATGGAACTTTTATGTGTTCCGGTAGCCTACTTTATGGATCTCTGCCAAAGCACCAAGATTTTTACATTTTTATCAAATCTCGACATTTTCAGCAAAATAGCACGAAATTGTCAAGTTGGTGAAAAGCCTTTCAAAAATAATAATATTGTACATGGAGGTCATTACAATCTAACAAGACAATATCGCGGTGCAGCACATCAATCCTGCAATCTCAATTAGGGGTTGTTCAAAAACTACGTCACGATATTTTGAAAACTTTTTTTACCCCTCCCCTTCTTCGTCACGGATCATCACATAGAGCTTGAATTCCCCCTTCTGACGTCAAAAATACAAACACCCGCCCCCCTTTCAAGACCAAATATGTCCTTCTACTTCATTCGATAAACGCCTGATATAAAACACAAAACATAGGACAGGGGAAATAGGGTACCATATTGAATTCAACATGAAGTGCTTCAGATTAATTCTTTTGCCAAAGAGATGAATTTTTAACGAAAGAGTTCCTTTTTCAAGCTTAAAAGTCGAATTTTTTAAAAAGCAGTTGACTTTTGAAACCGAAAAAATTAATTTTCAACGAAATTGTTGAATTGTCAACAAACAAAATAATTGTCGACTAAATAGTTCCATTTACAACCAAATAGTTGAACTTTCAACAATCAATCGAAAGAAGCAGATTTTGAACCGAATAGTTGAACTTTTAACCGAAAAAGAGGAATTTTCAACCAAATGGTCGAATTTTGAAACAGAAAAGAATCAACTTCAATAGCAAATAGCTGCAAGAACTTGCAGGGACTTTTCTAGAAAAAAAGATGAATTTTCAATTGAAAAAAACGAATTTTTAATAAAGCAGTTGCATTTTCTAACAAAAAGGAAGACATTTCAACTAAATAGTTAAATATTTAACAAAATAATTGTGTTTTCATTGAAATAGTTTAATTTTTAAGGCAAGATGGATGAAAGTTTCAGGAGACAGTTGAATATTTAATACAAAAGGACGAACTTCTATACAAAAAGATAAATAATGAACAAATTACTTCAATTTTCAACAAAATAGTTCAATTTTCAACCATCTAGTTAAAGCGTTAACGAAGATGATGAATCTTCAACAACAACAGTTGATTTCTCAACGAAAAATATAGATTTTCAGTTGAAAAAATTGATTTTCAAACCCATCAAAAAAATCAACAAAAAAAGTTTTTCACCGAACATATTACTCTTTCAATAATGAAATAAATTTTTATAAAAGCAGTTCTACTCCCAACCAAACAATTTAATTTTTAATCAAGAAGATTAATTTTCTACCAAAAAAGACAAATTCACAACAAAATATGTAAATTTTCAATCAAGTTGTTGAATTTTCATCTTGAAACTATCAATTTTCAACCAATAATAGAATAGTTAATTTTTCCGTTAAAAAAATTAACTTTTAGCAAAATAGTACAATCTTCAATCAATCAAATGAATATTCAACGAATTAATCCAATCCTGAATCAAGTATTGAATTTACAACTCATAAAGATGAATTATCAATGAAAAATTTAATAGGTGTATCTTCAACTAAGAAATATCCAAATGAAAATGTAATAGTTAAATATTCAGTTTGAGAAAAAAATAATTTTCTACTTAAAAGAAAATCGAATTTTGAACAAAATGGTTAGTAAGTTTCTTGAAAACAATAGAAAAAAGAGGAATTCTTTAAAAAAAGGGGAGAAGATGAGAATAGGGGAAAGAGTGTGAAGTCTGTATTCAGATACTTGTAATATAAAATAACTAATTTTCATTTTTTCAGTCATTTTAAAAGATTGTTATTCGCATTTATATTTTCCATGCGTCACGTCACAGTCTGCTCAAACCCCTCCCCCTACGTCAAAATCGTCACAAATCTTATTACCTCCCCCCCCCCTTGCAGTGTGACGTGGTTTTTAATGAAACCTGTCGCCGTCTTTGCCGTTGTAGTTGTGATAACTTTCAAAGAAATTATCTAGTTGGATTGCGCTCTAGCACAGTTTTTTAAGGTCTAAATATAAAGGAGGATTTCGTTAACCAGCCATTTTTGAGCAATGGTTTTGGTTTTATCCATCGAAAAAGTTTTTTTCAAAATCAAAAATTCCATTTTCCAGAAGAGCAATACGAGATACGAAAAAAATGTTATGCAGAAAAATTGTTTACCTCAAGAAGAGGTACACGTTTTCTAAAGACTATTTTTTTATAATAAGCATAGATAAATATAAGCATTGACAAAAACTTGCACCTAACATGGATCTACAAATTTGCTTTGAATCATTTTTTAATAACACATGCATTTTTAATTTCAATCGTGACAAATGAAGTTAAAAATTACCAATCTAAATATATGAGAAAACGACACAAGATAGGTAAAATAAAAATTTTAGCGGCAAAAATTTGCATCCAAACCCCGGGCCAAGGTACAGAAATCATTCAGTGCAAGCCACGTTCTGAAAATTGATTTGTTCGAGCCGAAGGAGCTTTAACAAAAGAGAATTCACACAATCAATAAATTAAGGTTACTAATGATTTTACCTAAATGTTGACAGGATTATGCACTTTAGTTTCCTCTGTATACATTTTATTAAGATGCTAATGAACACCTGTTTTAGCTGTTAAAATTCCTTTTTATATTATTATTATACACATTGCCAAATCCATTACGAGTCGGGCAGGCTGTGCATACTCAAGTCAAAGAATCGTTTCTGCAATAAATATGTTGTTTTTCAAAGGATTTTAGACGACTTGTATCTCACGGATTTGATAAGAAAAGTTTGTTTTGACAATCTTGAGAGTAGGGAAAACCAGCCTACAGTATATGGGAAACAATTCAACAGTTTTAACTACATCAGTTTCGAAAAATAAAAAAAGGTTATCGTTTTTAAATAAAGCTTACATATTCAACTGAGTATTCTTACAGAAAAAATATCGCGAATTTAATCAATTAGCTGTATTAAACATTTTTATTAGACCTGGTCAAGGTACGATTTTTAAAGCTTTGTTCATCAATAGATAATCGTTTGTGATATTGCTCCTGGGCATGACAAAATAATCAATTCTCGATAATTATAAGTTATCATTATTATACTTACAACTAAAATCAATTTATTAAGTAAATAATAGTGTGAATCAAGAAGAAGCGAAATTTTGTTTTTCAGGTTAAGAATTAATTTTTCGCTCTAACACATTAATTAATTATGAAATGTCAGTGAAACTTCGTCAGAATCTTGCTGAAACGATATACTATCAAAAGTAATTATAATTTTTTGTCAGTGTTCCTGTTAATTAATATTATCTACTGTAGGGTAGTTTCTCCTATTTAAAGTTTTAAAACTAGTGATGCTGTTTATCAAGAATTTATCGAGAAAAAATTTACAAGTGTTGTAGTGTCCAAATCAAAGAAGATGTTAGTTGTTTTCTTCTTCATTCAGCCTTTTATTTTTTTATTTTTTAGAAACTATACTAATATAATGTACTCATATAACGAACATATCCCATAAAAGAAATATTTGGTTTGAAAAATAAAAAGTCACCATTTTTTCAAGAAGAAGACAAGATATAAAAAGAAGTTGATGAAGCAGTTTTTTGAAATTACAGTCGAACTCGGATTTAACGTCGGTTTTGGGGCTGTCCTTGGACCTGGCCTACCCAAACTAAACCGGATTTAGTGGAACTTCGAACATAAACATTTCATATTTTGTCACGCTTTCGTGAACCCCGCACACCCTGCACAGCTCGTGACAAGCCTACCCGCGGCGCGGTGTCAATTATCGGAATCGGTAAATCCGGAAACGTTGAATCCGAGTTCGACTGTATCTGACGTATGGAAGCTTGAAATATGAGAAAAAGGTAAAAAAAATTCTTTCATGGAACAAACAGATAACCATGATTGAGAAGAATAATGTCAAATAATGTCAAAGAATAATGCAAAATAACAATTGTAGCGCAAATCATGTAATTTGAAAAATTTAAATATTGATTACTATTTTCGCATATTGGGACTCTCAATGAAAAAATTTCTAGAAAAATTGGTTCTTCCTGTTGATTTACACTCTCCTTGATTATCTATGACTATTTTGACTAGTTATTATTTATAATTCTTCATTTATTATTTATTCAATTTATTAATCTTTTAGCGAATATTTCAATCATAACGCAAGAGAGAAAATAGTACCAGAAGACTTTTTTGTAGAACTTTTTAAAAGGTAACTTTACTCATTCAAATTTTTTTATACCTTGTATTCTTTTTTTAAATTGTGAATTTCCATTTTGCAAAAGAAAAGAAAAATTCTCCCTCCTCAAGCAGAAAATAATTAGGTTTTCTTATTGGATTCTATTAATTCAGTTCGCAATTACACAGTACTCTCGGATTCAGTCCAGTTTCGGGGGTTGCCTGAAAATAGCCTTGGCCACAAATCGGGGGATCCAAACGTAAGCAGTCAAGGAAATCTCAACCATTTCCAATTGGAATACATAATATTGCGCAATTTCCACATGTGAGTACCCGCGCACTGTACCTTTCCACTACGCTGCTGATGTTTTTCAAGCAAGATTCTCAACCGTCTCTCACCTTGCGCTCTGAGAAAGTGCGTGGACCAGCAGTTTTAGGAAGGCCGAGATCGGGGGGACAGAATCCGAGAGTTGAGTGTAAATAGAAAAACGAAAAAAATGGGAAAAGACGTAAATAATAGGGGAAAGGCTGTGAAGCTTGCAAAGAATAAATAAAATGTTTGATAATTAATAGACTGAATAATAATATTACTTTGAAAAGCACTGAAGTTCATTTTTAATACTTTTAAAATATTGAGTTAGAAAACTGAAAACTTTGCTTTGAAAATAAAGTTAATTTACCACTGCAATTTTTTATTTTGGTCTAAACACTTTCAAATTAAGATTCTGAAATATGTGTTTGTTGGCGTCGGATGCCTGTAAAAAAGGGTTTAGTAGCCTAGTAAGACCTCAAGTAGGTCGTTTAAACCTCCCCTTCAAATACTTTCTCTTCATACTCCCTCTATATTCCCCTACTTCTCCATTTCTCACATTATCCTTCGCCCACCCTTTCTCAACATCTTTCTTCATTACTTCCCCCCTCCTCACCCATCCAGCGAACACTCCTCTTCCCCTACATCCTTCTCCAGCCCTCACTTCCCCTTCCTTACTCATCCTCATTTCTAATCATTGGCCCTACTTCGCCTCACTTACACTCACATTCCCTACTTTCCATCCCTAATTTTACCTTATTATTCTTGCTTCCCCTCCTCTTATTACCCCTACTGCCTTCCATTTCCCTAACTTCACCTGCCCCTTCCCCATTTCCCATATTTGTGTTCAGTCCAATTTCATTTGCCCTACTTCGCCTCACTTACACTCACTTTCCCTACTTCCCATCCCTAATCTCTTACTTTTCCTACTTTTCCTCCTCTTATTTCCCCTATTGCCTTTCATTCCCCTTTGACCCCCACCCTTCCCCATTTCCCCTACTTCCACTCTTCTAATTTCCCCATACTCCCCCTACTTTCTCTACTTCCCGTACCTTCCCTTTCCTCATTTCCCCTACTGGCTCTATCATAATTTCCTCACGCACAGTTGTCCAGGAATGGATTTTTGGTGTCAAATTCAACCAGGGGTCGCATTTTTTGCCAAATTTCAAGTTTTTTTCTTTAAATACTCAACATTAAATTTCCGACTAACATGGGGGAAGTGAGTTTTGATTTTTTTTCAAATCTGCTGTGTTAATAAATATAGCGGAAAAAATAAGAAATTTCAAATTAATATTATTTATTGAAATGTAAACAATAAAAATAAGCTCTTAATCGTCGGAGACGCATGCATAAGTATTCATTTCAAGTAAATAATTTGTTAAATTAACCAAAATGTTGCTCTTAATAAATTCTACAAACAAATATGTGGTTTTTATTTTTTTTATCAGTGCTACATTTTCCCCCGTTAAAAACAAAATGAATCAACAGAGATTACGATATTATCAAAAAGCTTTGATAATAAATAAATTATTTAATAAAAGCCCTGTATTTGCAGTATTTTTTATAAATAATAATTGAAAATTTTCAATTTCTTTAGAAAATGCTTGTTTGTAATCACTGTTCGTGTCTTACAGATATTTTCTTATAGAAAATGTTAATTTTATAGTTATTCATTTGAATTATTCATAACAAATATAAAAACAATAATTTAACATTTGCTCTCAGCCGAAGCCAGAGTCAATGAACGTGGATGTGGAAAATGAATGACTCCTTGTTTATTCGTATGGTTTATGTTTGTTTGATTGCTTTCAATTTTTTTTTTTTAATTATTTCACTCAAATTTTTTTTCAGTTATTTTAAACACTTTCAAAATCTTCGAGAGTGTTTTTTTTCGCGATGTTTTTTTTTTGTTTTTTCTCGCCTTGCTCGGGCAGCGAGTAAAATCGGTAAATCGTTCTTCTCTCCCTAGTGGCACAATATACTATTCCTTTTCTAAAAACAAAACATATTATTATTTATAACAATTTGAATTAAAAATATACAAAAAATTGGTATGTGTAGTTAAAAACGATTCACAGTGAATGTTTGTCAAAAAATCAGTTTTTTCTCACAATAACTGTAAATATTGAGCTACTATTCATGTATTTTTGCCATAAAAATTACAGTTGACAATTGAAAGCGAAAATTTATAACAATTCAGTATCCCTGAGTCTTTAACAGTGTTGTATGATTGGGAAAAAAGAAGTTTTCGAGTGAAAAATGCATATTTCCACAATTTGTTTATGTAATTTGTTAATAAAAATTACAGTTAACGAGTAAAAGGTAAAATTTATACCACTGTGGTATAATTTTTTCTTAATGTTCACGTATTTTGTTGATAACAATTATAAATATCCATTTTTCAAATTTTGTTCATAATATAGTGCTCTCTGTTAATTCCTTTTGTTTTTATTGAGATAAAAATACAGCGCTGATAAAAAAGTAAAACCGACATTTTTGTGTATAAGATTTGTTTACAGCCAACTTTCTGTTAATTAAACAAATAATTCACATTTGTTGAATACTTATGCATGAGTTTTCAACAATTTAGAGTATATTTTCATTCTTTGTACTTGAATACAAAATAATAATTTGAAATTACCTATTTTTTCCGCCCGGGGCTACGAGAACATAAAAAAGGAAATTGAAAACGATCAAATAGAAATAAGTGATGCTATAAATGTATTAAAAGTCTCTTTAGTTGCAAGTACATTCAAACATAAATAGCAATACCTCTTGAAGCGAAATTTGCGAGGTCTCTTGGGAAGAAACATCCGAGAACGATAATTAACGTAGTTTACTGGATTCTACCTTCATTGCATTACATTCTGCATTTATAAACCTAGGCAAAGAGTTCTAAAATCACTCTGCTAGTACTTTATCACGTAATCAACTCTTCAGGCTGAGTGACTGGAAAATTAGATATTAAACTCGATAAAAACTTTTCTTTTCATTTCCTCTTCTTATATTTTTTTCTAAACTGGTTGGAAAACCCGATTTTGGAAAGGGCATCTTTATTAAATATGTAAGGTATTTTTTTAAGGGAAAAGGGGTCCGCAAAACCTTACCTTTTGGATACTAAAATTACTTTTTATACATTTATACGCATTATATCATTATTTGGTTTAATTTTATATATTTCACATTGCATATGTTCAATTAAAGCCCTATAAGAAGTATATAGAAATTCAGTATCACCCCCTGCATTCTTTCCAAAAATTTCCAAAAACGTCAATTTACTCACAAACATCCCCTTCCATTTTCTGAAAATTGGTTGATTTCGTTAATTAAACTTTTCCTTCTGTATTCAGCAACTAACAATCTAGAAAATAAGTTTTCAGTGTTTCAACAAAATTGAAAAATCGAATTTTAATTACTATCAAAAATAGTAAAAATCTGCGTCAGTGCCTCAAATAAAAAGCTACCTGATTCACTCATTTGGAACTGGCTGACTTTTTTCAATGAAACTGTTTTCACCTTCATTCAGCAGCTAAAAATCTACGTAAAAAATTCTCAGTTTTTAATTAGACTGAAAATTAAATTTTGTGGAGCGTTTTTTGTCTCTCCTGAAAATCAACCGTATGTGGGTCAATGAATTTCACTGTGCTACCCTTCAAATATAGAGTCGAGAAGTTAACTATTCTTTCAACCTTTCATAAAATCTCGTGAAATCTCTGAAAATGTCTGCAATTCTTTGAAATCCAATGAATACTATTAAAAATTGTGTAAATCACTTGAAATTATTCAAATCGTGTAAAAGTTTCTTGAAATCCTTTGAATTCTATGGATATAGCACATAATTTCGTGACCGTAAATCCTAATCAATACTTTGGAAACTGCGGAAATCACTTAATAATCTTTGAGATTCCGTGAAATCTTTGGAAACCTTTGAAATCCCGTATAATCCTTTAGATTCTGCGGCAATCCCTTAAAATCCTTAAAAATTAGTTAAAAATCTTGAAATACCATTAAATATTTAGAAATATTACGATATCTCTTAGAGTCTTTGAAATCCCTTTAAAATTATTAAAATTCCTTTCGAATTTTTTTTTCATACAATTCTGCTTCAAACATTTCTTTAGAATCTGCGGCAATCCCTTTGAATATTTAACAGTTAGATGAAATCCTTGAAATTCCAATAAATATTTCGAAGTATTACGATATCCCTAAGAGTCTTTAAAATCCCTTTAAAATTTATTCAGATTCCTTTCAAATTTTCTTAAAATTCATTTCTCTTTCAAACAATCTTACAGAATCTGTGACAATCCCTTAAAATCCTCAAAATTTTGTTGAAACCCTTGAAATTCCATTAAATATTTCGACATATCACGATATGCATTGGAGTCTTCGAAATCCCTTTGAAATTAATTAAGATTCCTTCAGAATTTTTTGTTATACATCTCTTTTCAAACATTTCTTTAGAATCTGTGGCAATCCCTTCAAATTCTCACCAATTAGTTAAAATATTTGAAATTTCATTAAAAATTTCGACATATTACGATATACCTTGAAGTCTTTGAAATCCCTTTAAAATGAATTAAAATTCCTTCCAAATTTTTTTTTATGCAATTGTGCTTCCAACATTTCTTTAGAATCTGCGGCCATCCCTTCGAATACTTAACAGTTAGTTAAAATCCTTGAAATTCCATGAAATATTTCGAAGTATTACGATATCCCTAAGAGTCATTAAAATCCCTTTAAAATTTATTCAGATTCCTTTCAAATTTTCTTGTAATTTATTTATTTTTCAAACAATCTTACAGAATCTGTGGCAATCCCTTAAAATCCTTAAGAATTAGTTGAAATCCTTGAAATTCCATTAAATGTTTCGACATATTACGATATGCCTTGAAGTCTTCGAAATCCTTTTGAAATTAATGAAGATTCCTTCAGAATTTTTTGTTATACATTTCTTCTTCAAACATTTCTTTAGAATCTGCGGCCATCCCTTCTAATACTTAACAGTTAGTTAAAATCCCTGAAGTTCCATTGAATATTTCGAAATATTACGATATCCCTAAGAGTCTTCAAAATCCCTTTAAAATTTATTCAAATTCCTTTCAAATTTTTTTGTAATTTATTTCTTTTTCAAACAATCTTACAGAATCTGTGGCAATCCCTTAAAATCCTCAAGAATGAGTTGAAATCCTTGAAATTCCATTAAATGTTTCGACATGTTAGGATATGCCTTGGAGTCTTCGAAATCCTTTTAGAATTAATTAAGATTCCTTCCGAATTTTTTGTTATACATTTCTTCTTCAAACATTTCTTTAGAATCTGTGGCAATCCCTTCGAATTCTTAACAATTAGTTAAAATCCCTGAAGTTCCATTAAATATTTCGAAATATTACGATATCCCTAAGAGTCTTCAAAATCCCTTTAAAATTTATTCAGATTCCTTTCAAATTCTTTTAAATTTATTACTTTTTCAAACAATCTTGTAAAATCTGTGGCAATCCCTTGAAATCCCTAAAAATTAGTTGAAATCCTTGAAATTCCATCAAATATTTTGACATATTACGATATCCCTTGGAGTCTTTGAAATCCCTTTAAAATTAAATAAGATTCCTTCAGAATTTTCTTTTATACATTTTTTTCAAACATTTCTTTAGAATCTGTGGCAATCCCTTCGAGTCCTTAACAATTAGTTCAAATCCTTGAAATTCCATTAAATATTTCAAAATATTACGATATTCCTAGAGCCTTTAAAATCCTTTTGAAATTTATTCAGATTCTTTTAAACTTTTGAAAAATTTATTTCTTTTTCAAAAAATCTCACAGAATCTGTGGCAATCCCTTAAAATCCTTGAAAATTAGTTGAAATCCTCGAAATTCCATTTGATATTTCGACATATTACGATATCCCTTGGAGTTTTTGAAATCCATTTAAAATTCATTGAGATCTTTACATCAGTGGCAATTGTTCTGAATCACTTGAAATCCCTTAAAATCTTTTCAAAGCAATTAAAATTATTCAAAATCCCTTAAAATTCTTTATAATATTCGTAAATCCTTTGAAATTTTGTTGAATCTTTTAAAATTCAATGACATCCTATAAAATCTCTTTAAATCCGTAAAAATTCCCTAAAATCCTTCGAAATATGTAGAAACAGTTTGAATTCTAGTGAAATCTTTTGAAATCATATGAAATCCCTTCGAAATTTTCAAAATCCCACTTAAATCTCCTGGTAGCACTAAAAATTCGGTAAAAAACTTTGGTACTTTTGAAATGCTTGTAAAATCCTTTGAAATCCCGTAACTTCATTTGAAATAACTCGAAATCTCTTTAAATCTCTTTCAATTTTTTCCAAAATTCCTTACAATTCTTTAAAGATCTTCCGAAATCCCTTAAAATCTTCAAAATCCCATTAAAATCCTTTAACATCATTCAAAATTCGGACAAATACTTTCGTATCTCTTTAAATCCTTTTAAATTCTTTTACAATCACGTGCATTTTTTGAAATATCTCAAAATCTCTTAAAATCCTTTGAAATTCTTTGAAATCCTTCAAAATATATTTAAATCATTTGAAATCTAGTGAAAACTTTTGAAATCTTATGAAATTCCTTAAAATCTTTAAAACGTAATTAAGATCCCCTGAACTCTTGACAAAATTCGGTAAAATACTTTGGTATCTATTGAAATCATTGTGAAATTATTTTAAATCCTGTTACTTCTTTTGAAATATCTCGAAATCCCTTAATATCCCTTCAAATCTTTTTAATCCTCGAAAATAGTTTTTTATTTCTTAAAACCCCTAAAAATCTCTAAGATGCCTTTAAACTCCTTTTTTATCTTGTAAAACATCGAAAAATCTTTTGAGATCTGATTAAACTCCTTGAAATCACTTAAAATCTTGTAAAATCGCTTGAAATGGTTGAAAATCTTTTGAAATATTTGAAACCGTTCGTTATCCTTTGAAATCGTTTCACATTCCCTGAAGCTTTTATGATGCCCTGAGATCTTTTGAAATCCCTTAAAATCTTATCTAATCTCTAAGAATCTTTGTAAAACTTGTTAAAGTTCATAAAATGTTTGAAAATCTTTGAAATACTCTAAAATCCTTCAGAATCTTTTTGAATCTCGTTCACAGTGAAAATAATTTATATATTATTGATATATTGAGTCAAAAAAATTAAATTTCAAAAATCATCTTCACGTAATTAATAGACGTTCCTAAAATTACTTATAAAGTTCATATCCAAAAAATATTATTTAACTGCAAACCTAGGCCGGTAATGAAAAACGGCAATATAATCCAAGTTAGACGAAAAATTGCATAGTTTCCTTACATTTTTTGTAAATTTGAAAGTGTGTGTTGTTCAAATTGTTCAAATTTTATTTTATTTTTTCATGTTTCTTGGTACGTTCAAATTTTTTTGTTAATTTCTATACATTGAGTTATTAGATTTTAATTATGAACGGTGAAGACAAATTTGAATGTTGACTGGTTCTCAATTCTATTTTGTAATTGCGTATAAGAATTATTTTAGAATAACAGAAAATTTTTAACGTCTTTTTAAGACTAAATGGAGTTATGAATTAAAAATAATTTTTAATTAATTTTTTTCTGCAAAAATTAATTCAAAAACAATCATTTTGTTATAGGAGCCAAATATAATAATTATATATATTAATATTTTGGAAATTTTCGAAAATTAGAGGACGGTTCACAACCTCAGTAGTATATAATTATGTTGCCTGAAAATACGATTTCATAGTAACTGAACTGAAAGTCAGGTTGCATCTCGCTATAACAGTTTGATAAACTTGTAAACTTCGGAGAATTCTACCTTACCATCTTATCACCCTAATGTTTCGTAAATAATACATTTTCGCGCTAAACTTAGAAGTTGTCGCATTATCTAATTAATTTATTAATAATCTTATATCCAAATTTTAATTGATTCGGAGACCCGATTAATATTTCCTAATTAAACTAAAATCAAATTAGGAAGTGGTCTCCCAAATCATATAAATAATGAAGGTGTGAAAATGGGATTAACTGTGTGAAAGAAAGTTTTATGCACTTTAAAATTTTTGGACAACCAAAAAAGGAAATTTCGTGATCCATATCCCAATTTGGTCTTCAATTTGGAAGATGGGTCGATCATTGAAAGATTTTATTTCAATAAATTATACACTATATATAAACTACTTTCTATATTTACAAAATATAACTCATAAAACACATACAAAACGGAAAATTATTTCTAGTACAATCATTCGCTTACAGAATATTTCAAAGAAGACTTATAACTAATATTTTGAACAGACCTAAGTCCCGAACGTTCTATATTGAAGAACCTGCTAAATTATGATATATGAAAATGCACTACTTGCACAAAAATGACACTTGTTAATACTAACAAATATGTGAATCATATGGAAAAGATAGAAGCTTTTTATGAAAAATTGAGCGTATTAATTAGATTTTCTTATCAGTATTTAATATAAGAATAATATTTTCAAATTCTGATACGAAAATAAATTGGCTTTTTATGGAATCTGTTTTGAGACCTATTAAATTTTCTATTTTTATCTATTTTCTATAAAACTATAACAGTAGAGGGGAGATGTGACATGCAATTGAAGACATGGAAATGGCAACTAGATAAGGGCCGATTTTTTGAAATTCTCTTTTTAACGAGTTCAAGTGACTTAGGACAATATTTATCGACACATACGAGAAATATGTAGAAATCGTTTCTCTTTTCACTCAGAAAAATTAATTTTTAGATTATGAAAATGACAACTGGATCAGGACCAAACATAAAATTATTTCTACACCACATGATAGAAAATTTACTTAAAAATATAGAAGTATCTGGCGATTATTTACAATGTTTCAGGGAGGTTAAAAAAAATGTCTTTGTTTTTCCGCCCTCGAACACAAAAAATAAATGCTACTTCCCTGAAAAATTATAAATAATAGCCACATACTTCTATAATTTAGATTACATTTTCTATCATATAGCACAGTAACAATTTTATGTTTGGTCCTTATCCAGTTGTCATTCTTATATTTCCATCAATTCTTCAATTCCAGAGCAAAAATGTTTCAAAATTTTTGCATATCCAAAAATACATACATTGCAGTTGTAAAATTTATGAGATGGAAAACTGTATAAGGACCGCCCCCCTCCCCCCTCACAGACAGAAAATATATTTTCCTAATGTTTGCACATCTTCAGTGTAGAGTTCTTGAGCAACACATGATTTTATAATTTAATACGAACTTTATATTTGGAAACCTATCATAGAAAACTTTTTTTTCATCTTGTAAAATTTAAGCTTTTGTTCCTTATCCAGTTCTTATTCTCATGTCTTTAAATTGTCCTGTAGCATTTGAAATAACGTCCTTATGGTTTGATGATGCAAATAAATAAGTTTGTATGAAGAATATGGCTATGATTGTCCCTCATTATCTGCGAAGAAAACCACCATTATGAAGAATGTTAAACACCTTCTCCCTAGGAATCTTATCAGCTTCTCGGTTCACCACCTGCAAAAAAATTATAAAAACTATACACCAAACAGCGAAAGAACTTTTTATTATTGTAAATTTTGATGAAAAAACACTTTAAATTACCTGCATTTCTTTTGCGGTTAATAAGGACTCATTGGCGAGGCCAGCCGCAATTTGTGGATTTTTGTAAAAATTATTCCGTAGTTCATTTGGCAGGGCGTCTTCCATTTGTGAATTATAGAGAACGGCCGGGTGAGCGTACAAAGCTGGCGAGTGATCGACTATAAATTGCGGCGCCGCCAAGCAGGCTTCCACCACCGCCACTAAGATAAATATCTTCAGCATTGTGTCTGGAAAATATATTATGTTCAAAAAAGTTTATCGACAGAAAGTCATGAATTGAAATAAAAGTGCTAGAATAATTGTTCACGCTCATGAAGTCAATTATAAATTATTAAATTAATCCTATATTCAAAAAATAGATGTAACGAAATCCTCGAAAATCTCGCACTCATTGTCGCTGACTGCTTGGCTGGTTTTGAAAATTTTGAATCTTCTGGAACTTTGTAAATCGCAATTTCCAAATGAGAAATTTTAGTTCTAAAAGCATATTTCTGAAAGAAAAAATCTGCCCGGAAATGATTCTGTTCTTAACATTCTGATACCACAATATATAATTTGTAAACTTTTAAATATATAAGAAAAATTAAATTATGGGTACAGGTAAATTTTTTTTTAATGCTTTAGGATTTATTTTAAATGATTAATTTGAAGCTTTGAAGATTTCCAAATATATCGAAAAAGAATCTCGAAGATTTGAAGACAATTTTTGTCATTTTTGCAGGATTTAAAAAAATTTAAAGAAAACTTTGAATTATTTCAAAAGACATTTTTAAGTTTTAGAAGTTTTTCAAAGATTCAAAAACCATTGAAAATTTTGAAACATTTTAACAAAATTTAAAGAATCTGAAATTAAATTTCGAAGCTCATGAAGGATTCCGAAAGGTTTGATGATAATAAACTTTTTTTCTTAAGATTCCAGGAAAACTTTAAATTCATTCTTCATTTTGAAAAATTAATTTTAGGAACATATTTATAAAGATTTCAAAACGTTTCAAATGATTTCTTATATTTTAGGAAAATAATGTAAAAGATTTTCAGCAAAATTTCAAAAGATGTCAAAACATTCCCAAATATATCCAAAATGGTGGAAAATGAATCTGAAAGACTTTAAGGAAGTTTTTTAATTTTACAGAATTTTTTTCAAATTTTTAGGAAAAATTCGAATCATTTTAAAATATAAAATTACAAAAATAATTCAAAATTTTAATAGTTTGAAAATATTCAAAAAAACGAAGTGTCTCGTCTTCCCGAAAATTCGGGAGGACTAGTCCATCTCCTTTTCCAACTCCCTAAATTTTTCGGGACGACTGGACACAATCTTTAAAAAACTGAAAACAAAATGTAGATTTTTAAGGTTTTCGATATAAGATGTTAAAGTTTGTTGACGATTTTGAAAGTTTCTTTGAAAAAAGTTTTTTTCGTAAGATTCATGGAAATATTTCATGTTATTATTTTAGAAGTTTTGAAGAGATTAACAAATTTTTTCAATCGTAAGATTTCAGAAAATACAATTTTTCAAAGCGTCGAAAGTCCTAAATATCTTTTAAACAGACGAGAAATTCCATATTTTTCATTAAAATTACAACTATAAATGTTTTTTGGTTGGTGGTAATAAATACAACTGGTTAAAATTTAATCTTTTTTCGGCTGATTCAACTATTTAATTAAAAATTTATTAATTTTTTTATTAATTCAAATGTGTTAGATTATAAATAAAAATTTTCCTCTATGAATCTGTTTGGTTCAAGACAATCCTAACATGGATTATCGATTATCTGGTAATTACCATCGTATTATGCAAAAAATACGGGAATATTAACGACCCTGAAGTTTCGTATATCTATGGATTTTTAACTTTTGTTATTCATTGTAAAAAAACTAAGGGTCCAATCGGAAACCCGAAATATCTAAATACTCTTTGATAAAATTTTATTTTTCATTTTTTTTTTATTATTATATATATTACATATATTCTTATTGTATTTGTATTATATTTATATATATATATTTTTTTTTTTTGTATTTATTTTATTAACCGAAAACTGGTTTTTGGGTTCTTTTCCGAAATATCTAAATACGCTTTTATTAAATTTTAAAATTGATTATTTTTAAAAATGTGATTATATAAAGTGGAACAGTTTTCCTGATATCGCGATTCTACAATAAAAAAACATGGAGTATAAAATACAAAATTATTTGTTTGAGAGTGAGCAAATTATTGTTTAAATATTATGATCAAACCTTTGTATTAATAGCATACGTTTGCACTGCTTATGATATGGATTTCAAGATTTTTCAAATTATTATAAGCAAACAGATTCGCCTAAAAAATATCTGAATGTGCCTTTTCATGAACAATTTTTTTTTAATTACGTAATTTTTTCAAGTTCCGCATATTTTATAAACAATTATAATCTGCTCTAGTATCGTATCACAGTGGTCTGGAATAGAAATTTACTATTCATAATTAACCACAGGTCGCATTTTTTAATAGATTGACAAGTTTTTTTAGAAATGCTTATTTTTCAGCTTTGTGAATTTTTATCATAAGAAAAAATACAGAAGAAAACTCTATATTAGCCAAAATTATTGCGACTGCACTCATAAAATAAAAATATTTTCAATAATGTTCAACTCAATTATTAAAAACAATTTTTATAAACAAATTTAGACTAGTGTTTTTTTCTCACAGAAAAAAAAATTCACGCTAATTGCTAATATTTTTCATAAGAATCATAATTGGTGACAAAAAGTTAGCACTATTTAACATTAACTATTAAAAAAAACATTTCTATACACTGATTCTTATGAAATGAGTTTTTCTCACACCTACATTGATTTTTCTGCCCAAAAGTTATTCACAAATGTCTTATTCAAAGGCTTATATACTTCGAGCTTCATCAAACGTAAACAATATAAATAGTTACTAACAATTTCATTTAGAAAATGCCGCAAAGGGCCGTTTCATCGTAGAAAAAAATTAGTTTTTCGTAAATTATTGTTGGAAGGACATTTCTTGCGATGATTAACCAACGAAATTTATTAAAAAATAATGTATGTGATTGATAATAAGCTCACCATGATTCAGAAATTGACTATTATTATTATTATTATTAGTTCGAGAGTAAAGACAGCTTAAATGCTGATAAATACAACCCCGTCTCGTACGGTGGCCCCCATCCGAGTATAACCGAGTCAAGCGCTGCTTAACTTCGCTGATCGAACGAGAAGCTTCAAACATTTGCATGTGTCCAAGCGGACACACTAAATAATAATTTGCGTGATTGTTAATAACAATTTCCATAAAAATTGTCACAATCTGCTCTTTGATCGTTGAAAAAAATTTTTCCCCTCATAATTTTTTGTTCAGCCTAATTATAATATTTATCCAACTATATTGATTAGAAATTGATATATCTGTTTGTTATGAATAATTTCGTAGATAAAAACTGTATGTTTATCATTTTTTCATAGACAAGGCCATTTCTTGCTACGATACTGGCTTACAGCTTGTTAATATTTGTGATAATGGATAAATAAATATTCAAGTGAATGAATAACAATTTTTAGCACGTTTAATTGAAACTTCTCTAAATACTTTATGGAAAAATGCGTTTGCCGAAAACCTTTTGTTCTTTATTCAATTTTAGTGAAATCATAATTATTAAGTTCAAGCAGGATATTATACATGACAATAAGATTTACGATTTTTATAGGCAATTATTCTGGACTTGTAAAAAAAAAACAATTTATCTAAATCATTTTCATTGAAGATGACTCAAAATCCTATTATTATTAAAAATATCGATTGTTACTGTACTTTTCTGGTCCTCTTTATATGTAAAAATGATAAGAAGAGAGTTTTTGTCTATAAAATTATTTATAACCAACAGATATATCGATTGCTTCTCTATATCGACGCCTCCATTCAATATGATTCTATGTGCTGACAGCGCCGTGTATGAGACTATGCGCTGTGTATAAGCAT
>JAABKJ010000526.1:0-48872 GCA_011634705.1 Andricus grossulariae | reverse complement strand
GTTATTTAAATAAGTAACACGAGAATTCTAGATCAATCTAAAATATCTATATCTTAAACCTATATACCTATCTACCCATCCACACATCACTACTTTCCAACCGAGCAATTCACGCCTACCCCGAAAGGGAAACGGCTTAATGTTATATAAATAATAAAAATCGATGCCCACTTCTTTTGAAATCATTTTTAGATTTGGACCTTTCTAAATTTAGATGTACTTCAATGAAGAATTTTTCCAAACTCATCATACGTTCTCAATTTTGTATACATCTGCAAACACCTTAAAGTTTTTTTCACCATCCACAAACAAAATTTAAAGAAGTATTTTAATAACGTCAAACATTTTTTCTTTAAATTTTAAAAAGGTATAAATTAATTTTAAATCATATGAACAAAAAAATCACCAAATTTAAGGTATGATATAAGGATGAAAGGAAAAGTTTTAGGCAAAAATAACTGTAGTTTCAAGATGACTAATTTTCTTGGTAGAAAGTATCCTTACGGCTTTACACAGGCTTTCATTAATTAAACAAACAATTTAAAAAGATGACGTGATAATCGATATAAAAAAAATTCGACCAAAACTAAAATTAGGCACATGAACAATTTTTGTATATTTTACATTATTTTTAATGCCCAATGATCATTTATTTGTTAAAGAATGCCATCAAGAATAACGCTGCGATTATTGGAAGTATTAATCAAGTTTTTTTCGAAGATCTGTCCTTTCATCCTTACAATATCAGACTTCAGAGCCCAAAATTCTTTCAACTAAAATAAATTAATCTTCAATCAAACAAAGAACTTTTTAACAATGTAGTTCAACTTTTAACCAAATAGTTGAATATCAACCAAAAAGGTGAATTTTCAGCAAAAAGGTGAATTTTCAACAATGAAAGATCAATCTTCAACCAAAAATGTAATAGTTAAATTTTCAGTTGAAAAAAAATTAAAAAAAAAAACGAATTTTCATCAGACCAATTCAATTTTCAACCATGGAGATGAATTTTCATGTTTTCAACTAAAATGATAAATCTTCAACTAAAAAATGAATTTTCTATCGACTTGTTGAATTTTCAACCCGGAAATGTGAATTTTCATCAAAGAGTTATTTTTCAACCAAGAAGTGTAATTTTCAACTAAAAAAGATCAATTTTTAATTTGAAATATAATTTTTCAACTAAAAATGCACTATTTACAATTTCAATTAAAAAATTAATACTCAGCAAAAAAAAACGAATTTTCAAGAAAATAGTTATAAACTTTTGAATAAATAGTTGACCTTTCAACCCAAAAAGACGAATTTTCAACCAAAAAGGATGACATTAACAAAATGGTTGAATTTTCAACAAAATAATTAAATTTTCAACCAAATGATAAAAACGGTTTAACCCAAAATAGAATGGTAGACTTTTAAACCCAAAAAGATAAGTTTTTAAGAAAAAAAATTAATTTTCTAGATGAATGTTCAACTTTTTCACTCAAAAAAATGTCTGGTTAAATCAACCAGAATTCTGGTTAAATATGCCCTTACTATTTTTTCTGGTTAGACTAGCCAGAATTATGGTTGAGTTAACCACAATTGCTGGTTAATTTAAACGGAATTCATGTTAATTCAACCATAATTCTGGTTAGTCTAACCGGAAAAAACAGTAAGGGAATATTTAACGAGAATTCTGGTTGATTTAGCCAGACATTTTTTTGAGTGAAAAGGTTGAATTTTCGACCAAAAAAGATTACTTTTATACAAAATAGTTGAACTTTTAACATAATAATTAAATTTTCAAAAAAAAAGTTGAAATTTCAAATTAAAAGTTAAATTTTGAACCAAATGGCCGAATTTGAAAATAAAAAAAGTTAAACTTCAACTAAAAACAGTTGCATTTTCAACTAAGTATTTGACTTTTGCATACAAAAATATGTATTTTCAACAAAAATTTAATTTTAAAGTAAATAAATAGACATTCCTTCTTAACGAAAATTCAAAATTTATTCCACAATTCTTTTCTTTCATTGATGATTTCACTATTTTCTTGATAATGTATTTTTTTGAAAAATTAATTATTTGAAGATTTACTATTCCATTTTTGGTTGAAAATTGATATTTCATAACTGAAACTTCAAATAATTAGTTTAAAGTTGAGCAACTTTATGAAAAACTAATTTATTGGTTGAAAATTCTACAAAGTTGGTAGTAGGCTCTCCAACCAAAAAGAATTAACTTTTAAGCAAAACTAGTTGGATTTTCTTATTGGGTTCTATTAATTTAGTTCGGATTTAGGCGGGGAAAAAAACGAGAAAAGGGGAAGTTTATTGAAAACAGAGAAAAAAAAGAGTAAAAAGGAAGAATAGGGGAGAGTGTGAAGTCTGCAATATGTTTATATTTTCGAGTTTTGCTGAGATCCGTAACAAAACCATGCACACATAATAAAATGTTTCTAGAACCAAAAAAATGTTTGCCTGCATTTTTTGTGATTCCACGCTCATTCTTGTGATTTTATTTTTTCTTTAACATCTTAAAAAATACTAAAAATATGAAGAAAAAATTATTAACCATACCGTTGATGTGTTAGGTTGCCATTGAGGTCTTCCTCCAGGTCCAGCCATGCTCATGGGAGGCATGCCGGGTCCTCCTGGACCTCCAGGTCCTAAACTACTATTAGGTGGTGGACCTCTCATTCCTTGTCCGTAGCTTCCAGGGCCCATTGGTCCCATCGCTGGACCTCTTGGTGGTGGGTTCATTCTCGGGGTCATATGATTCATTCCCGGAGGTCCTACATACAAAATTCTTCGTTAAAATAATATTCTTTCCGCGCAAAACTTCGTCACACTAAACTATCTTTGTTAATGCTAATGCTAATCACTAACATCAAACTTGTACTTCTGGCAAAAGATGATCCGACATCAAATTTGGAATATTTTGAATATTATAAACAAAAATCTATTAATTCGTGGCAAGCGCTTTTATATCGAAAGCGGGTTAAGAATCATTCTTTGCCAAAGCATAAACAAAATCAAGCGAATAGGCTAACATGCTACTTTAGTGGTGGTTTTACAAAGAATTAATTAACAGCGAAAAGCTCATGCCAATGAATTGTAAAATGCAGTGTTTAGGCTTCTGGTAAAAGCATTTTGACAATCTTGTCTTCTGAGCAGAAATATAAAGCAGGCGATGTTGTGTGTTCTCAATATTTTGAGGGGTTTTTTTTTTTACAAAGTTATGTGTTTCATTTCATTCCTTATGTGAAGACTAACAAGGGGAGAATGGCAATTGTCAATTTTAGTTTCGGTTCATAATTTTTGTAATGAAAGTTCATTACCTGAGTATTAGCAAGTTTATAGCGAGTTCAATTCTCGTTGCCTAGCCTTTTTTCATTTGATTTTTTATTTATTAAAATGTTTATAAATATAATTTCCTTCAATGCCTTCTTTCACGGAAAACCATAACTTTTTTTAACTCAGTCATGTTTTTCGCAAACAAATTTATTTTTTATACATGTTATTAATTTTTTTCATCTTTACCAATTACATTTTTTAACGAATCTATTAGGAAACACACCTGATCTTTTTTGCATCAATGAAATGTTTGCTTCAAACGGTACGAAATATGAATACCGTCTTGGCCTGAATGATAGTTTTTTGTTTTTAAATTAACCTATTGAAAAAATTAAAAATGTCAACGAGAAAATCCGAGAATTATATTTATAAATATTTCATTAAATACAAAATAAAAAAGTGTAGGCAGCGAGAATCGAACACGCAACATTTCAGCTATGAAACCGAAGCGCTACTGCCTGAACTACCGGCCGATTTAAAGTATGTTTCGCTAAACTCTATATGGCTTGTGGCGGATATCTCAAAGTCGATTTTCTCGAAAGCGGCACAAATTGCATATTACTGCTTTAGCAAATTAATACTCAGATAATGAGCTTTCATTACAAAAATTATGAACAGAAAAAAATTACAATTGCCGGACTCTCATTGTAAGACAATTTTCTTTAGACTAATGAAAAGACAAATTAGAAAGATTAAATAAAAATATCACTAGAGATCTGAGGAAACAAGGATTTTGTGGGAACAAAGTTATTTATATTTTCGGGGTTTCTACCATTTGTGCAGTTTATAATAAAATTTTATAAAAGGTGCATTTAGCGACTTGTTTGTGGAGCATTTCAGCTTGATTTACAAATTGTTACATAATCAGGGTTGTTAAAAATTGGAATTAAACATTCCCCTCAATTCCAGATTAAGTGCAATAATGTGCTTTAGAAACTATCATTTTTGTTAGAATGATGACACTTTCAACCAATTTTACAAGTGAGTATAAACATTTGCAAAAAATTACAACTTTAACATTATTGTACTTTATTATTTTATTGTGGAAATACATTTCAACCAGGGTATGTGTTTAGAATTGATCAATTTTTAAATATAAATATTGTAAATTGTACAATTTAAAATGTTCAAACTTCTATTTTTCCTGATTACAAGAATTTCAAAACGTTAAAAATTGCAACTACTTTAACTGAAATTTTGAAACATTCAACAATTATAATAACAAATATGAATCACTAAAAAATAAAAGGTTTAAATTCAAATATTTAGAAATTTTTAATTTGGAGGAGTTCTGAATTTAACTCAATTGAGAGCATTCGAAATTGAATACTTTTACACGAACTGAAAGCATAAAACTGAAATTTGAATTTATTTAATTAATTCTGTAATACGATATTCCATAAATTTTGGAAATTTACTGTCTTATTCAATTATGAATAACTCATTTCAAAGCTGAAATCCTAATCTTTTTATAAAATTAATTTCAAATCGAGATATTAATTTCTTGAATTTTTTGGACTCTAAAAATCAGTTATTACGAAATTGAGTATAATTTTTGTTACAAACTCCCACCTTGACAAATGTTAAGAAATTAATTTATTCAAATTTATATTACCTAGGTTCAGAAAAAAACTGTAAACATTGATCTTTAAAATAAGCTAAAGAAGTTGAAATCATTGTTATTTTTGTTCGTTTTCTAGATTTTGTAGCAACCCTGAATATAGAACGAATAATTGTGAATACATTGACGTTACAGACATTTACGTTTGCCTTTAAAACACCTAAAGGAAAACAGGGGAAAAAAGGGAAAACGTTGACGGAAGAGAGAGAGTGCGGATTGTGCAACGAACCTGCTGCATGACTTATTCGAAAGAACCTTTTGACAACTGATCGAACCCATAATTAAATTTTGAAAAAGGGCAACCTCCAAAATTAAAAATTGTTCAAGAACTATATCTTGTAGATCCAGCTTTTGAAAAATGTATTTATTTCTTAATGCCAAATATATCAAGGGCGCGGTTTCTAATAGCCAAATGATTTTTCAAATGTTTGCTTCATCGCTCTTTTGGAAACTTATAAACTCAAAAAGAAAAAAACTTTAAGCAATTGAGGAATTTGACTGCCGATAGGTAGCGGCTAGCTGCTTTAATCAAAGTTCCGTTAAAGTTCAAATTAAATAAATGAAAAATTGCTTTTTTTATTTAAATTAATAATCTAAGTTTATAGCTTATTCATAAAATAAAGTACAAGTGTAAGTCATTCAGTTTGAGAAGAAAAGCATAGTGAAAACTAACAAATGCCATAATTACGGGTTGAAAATACAACTGTTTTGTAGAAAATTCGTCTTTTTGGCTTGAAAATTCAACATTTTAGTTGAAATTTTTTTTTTTCTTTGACTAAAAACTCTTTTTAGTTGAAAATAACCCCATTTTGATTAAAACTCTTCGCTTTTGGTTGAATTTCACGGTTTTCTATATAAAATAAAAATATTTTTTGGTTTAAACTGCAACTACTCAGTTGAAAATGTATATTTTTTTGAAAAATCAATTGATTGAAGATTTAACTATTCCGTTTTTGGTTGAAAATTTATATTTTTTAGTTGAAAATTCAACAATTTGGTTCAAGTTTGTTTGCTTTCTTGATTGAAAAATCTTTTGAGTCGAATATTCAACCATTTTGTTGCAAAATCCTCTCTTTTATTTGAATTCCACTGTCTTTCAGCTAACATTCAAATCTTTTTTAGCTCAAAATGCAATTACTTGGTTAAAATTGGAACTATGTACTTTGTTAAGAATTAATTTTTTCGTTGAAGATTCTTCACTTTGGTTGAAAATTGAACTATTTTGTGGAATAAGTTTTTTTTTTTTTTAATTAATGAATTAAAGATTTAACTATTCCATTCTTGGTTGCAGATTAAACTAGTTGGTTGAAGTTGAACTACCTTATTAAAAATTAATTTTTTGGTTGAAAATTCAACTATTTTATTCAAAACTTGTTTTTAATTAATTTTTTTTCACTGAAAATTTAACTATTCCTTTTTTGGTTGAAAATTGATTCGTCTGTTTTGATAGTCAATTATTCTTCTTGGTTGGATATTGAACTATTTTAATTAGAAGATGTTATTACTTGTTGGTATACTGGTCCAAAATTTATTTAATGAAAGTTCGATGTTGAGAAAGATAAAAAGAAAATGATTTGCGTACTGTGTTGGCATTGTCAGGATGTTAAAATAAAAATGTTGGTGGGCCATCACATCATCCTTTCAGCCCAACAAGAGCAACTCTTGACTTTCTAGACTTGCTTTTGTTTAGTTGAAAGGATGATGTGATGGCCCACAAACATTTTAATTTTAACATCCTGCCTATGCCAATACAGTATGAAAGTCATTTTCTTTTCATCTTTCTCAACATCTACTGCATCTGTTTTGGTAGAAAAATCTTACAACACAAAATAATGTTTTTTACAATTATTAATAACATTGAGGTTTCACTAAATAAATTTTGGACCCTTATACCAACAAATAATAACATTTTAATTAATTTTGTCACCTGGTCAAATATCATCATCTAATTCAACTATTTTGTTGAAAATTAGCTTTTTCTTGTTAAAAATTCATCTTTTTGAAAAATTGAACTATCATGTTGAAAATTGTTTTTTTGTTTGTTTTTAAAAACTATTGGTTGTTAACCGAAAATCTAGCTATTTCATTTCTGGTGCAAAATGTATCTTTTTTGGTATAAAATTCGTCTTTTTAGTTAAAAATTTTTCTTCTTGTTTGGAAATTGATCTTTTTGGTTGAATATTTTTTTTTAAATTCGTTGCTTTTCGTTAAAAATTGCTATATGCCATTTTTTGTTAAAAATGTATCTTTATTAGATGAAAATTAAAGTATCTGGTGTAAACATTAGAGATAATGATGAAAACACGTACTTTGAAACGTTCTTTCAGTGGACACTAATATTATGAAATTCAGAATTACCTAAGAAAAACTGAGCAGTAGTTAAAAACTTTATTATAAATTTGTTTAAAAAAAATAATGTTCATTTATCCAATTTAAATTTTCGGCGCTACTTATGTACCTAGCGGCTGGTAAACTTCTCTATGAATTGCTTTTAAAAGTTGGTAAATTTTCAAATTAGATATTCTTTTTCGATAAAATCTTATATCCGATTTGTGTTGAAAACAAGGCAGCCGCAATGCAATACTTCCAGATTTTTTTTTCTGACCGGCGGCTACCCTGTGAGAATATATTTTCCCTTGAAAAGAATATTGCGATTGTCATGCTGGATGTGAGATTGTCGGACGAGGATACGTTGTTTATGCGGTAAGACAAAGATAGTGCGACTTTTTGTATAGGAGAAACAAAAATTAGAGGCGGAGAGGATAGAAATTAAGACACTAGGCCTGTTCTAAGTCATGTCAGTGTGATTCGGTTGCTGGGTTGCTTCCTACCTTGCCACCCTACAAACTCTCCAGCTTCGCCTGAGGAACACAAGAGCACACATTAGTACTGCAGGTAGGTAAGGTCAGATCGATGGCAGTAAAGTCTAGTTATTTTGCAGTGGCATAAGGAAATCTTTCTGAAATACTTTCAGCAGCAAAAAACATTATATTTTATAATCCTTCACAAGCCGCATTGTCATCGAGACGCTGGAATCTCATCAATTCCACCAATCATACAAACTGACAAATTTACTTAGAGGCCATGTAATACTTGGGGGCCGTTCATAATCTACGTTACCGATTTGAGGGCTAATAAAATCAAGGATTTTTTTATTTAGAATTTAATTTCACTCTTTGAACAGCTTTTTTGAAATTTTGAGATTTGATCAATTTTAACGAAGTTTGCGAATTTTTCGAAAGATGACAACAACGGCACAACAAGGAACAGTATAGTTCAATAATAACTTAGTAAGTTTTTAAATCACTTTCATATTTAAGACTTCACACTCCTTCCTTTATTCCCCTCTTTTCCCCTTATTTAAAATTTTCTTTTTTCCCTTCCCCTTTGCAATACAGCCTTCCCCCTTTTTTTATTATTTCGCTTAAATGCTAACTAAATTAATAGAACCCAATAAGAAATTCAAACTATTTTTAATTGAAGCTAATTCGTTTTGGTTTGAAAGTCTACTTTTACACTTTTTTACTGGGAATTCATCTCGGTTGATTAAAAATTCTACTATTTGATTAAAAATGTAATTATTTTGAAGAAAATGCAACTACTTGGTTGAAAGTTGAACTACTTTGCTAAAAACTCATTTTTCTGGTTGAAGATTCAATGTCTTAGGTTAAAAATTAATGTTATTAACTGAAAATTTAACCATTCCATTTTTGGTTGAAAATTCATCTTTTTTTAGATAAAAATTTAACAAGTTTGGTTGAAAATTTATCTTTTGTTGTTGAAAATTCAACTATTTAGCCGATAATTCACGTATTTTGTTCATATTTCGTCTGTTTTTACTGAAAATTAACCTTCTTGATTGAAAAATCATCTATTTGGTTAAATATTGAACTTTTCTCTTGGAAAATAATTTTTTTTTAAGATTCGTCATTTTAGACGAAAATTCATCTTTTTGGTAGAAAATTGAACTATTTGGTTTGAAATTTGTTTCTTTTTGTTGAGAATCAAATTTTTAACTGAAAATGTAAATAGTCCATTTTTGGTTAAAAATTGATATATTTAATTGAAAAGTTATCTTTTCTGTTGAAAATTCAACTATTTGGTTGTAAATTAAATTTTTTATTAAAAATTCAACTGTTTTATATAAAATTCGTTTCATTTTTGGTTGAAAATTAATTCTTTTTTTAAATGATAATTCAACTACTCCATTTTTTTTTAATTTATCCTTTGTAGTTAAAAATTAAACTATTTGTTTGAATATTGAACTCTTTTGTTAGAACAATTTTCTTGTTACAATTCATTTTTCGAGTTGAAAATTCAACTATTCGGTTTTAACTTAACTTTTTGTTGAAAATTAATATTTCCGGGTTGAAAATGCAACTGTTTTGTAGAAAATTCAGCAATTCGGTATAAAATTAAACTATTTGGTTGCAAATTAACTTCTTTGTTGAAAATTCAAATTTTTGAAAATTTAACTATTTGATAGAAAACTAACTTTTTGGTAAGAAAATAATATTTTCGGGTTGAAAATTCTGTTTTGTAGATTATTCGTCTTCTTTGGTTTCAAGAGTCAAAAATGTTATTGAAAATTAGTCTTTTATGGTAGAACATAAATCTTCTTAGAGGAAAATTGATCTTTTTGGTTGAAAATTTAACTAATTGATTCGAAATTAATCTTTTTTTATTGAAAATTCAAGTACTTTGTTAATTTTAAAAAAATATTCATCTCTTTGGGTGAAAATCTAACTATTTTGTTGAAAATTCGTTTTTTTTTTCGTTAAAAATCAATTTTTTCATCTGAAAATTTACTTATTCCATTTTGAGTTGAAAATTCGTGTTCTTGGGTACAAAATTATTCTTGTTAGTTGAAAATTCATCTTTTTGGTTGAGGATCCAGCCAATTGGGTTAAAATTCGGTATATACATCAATTTTCTTCTAAGAATTTATTCCCCTATTATTTTCCTGTTGTCGTGAAAAATAACGCGTTTTCTCCTGTTTTGAGAGCCTGTTGGGCTGTGAAGTCTGATGTTTTAATTATTTTTAATTATTCTTCATTCATAACCGAAGCTTATTTATCAAAAATAGCCCAAAATTGGTAATAATTCACGTCCAAACGAATTGAGATATCGAGCTAAAATTTGTGAAATTAAATGAAAGGCACGTTTATACGACTCTAAATTTCTGAAAAGGAAAACAAAAAATATCCAAACATTTTCAAAACATATTTTTTTCTTGTAATTCCTAAAATTTAGGATCATACATACATTCCTTAGTGTTTTTCACATAACTTCCTCAATTTTCAACTGGACATCGCAATTTATGTGGATGTAAGTTGTTGCGAAAAAATGTTGGTAAAGTAGGAATCGGATAAGTATTACACGGTCTCAATCTAAAACAGTTATCTACCTTAAGAAAACAAAAATAAACACGTAAAGTTATCAAAGAGGCATTCCGAACTGGTGAAGGATTCATAGTCGTAATTACTGTAAATTTAATTAGTAGCATACATTCTCTTTCCGTATGCGGAACGTCAGAGGTTTGATTAGGAGCAGTAATTAATTTTTTCAAGCCAAGTGGTAAAGCCGAATCACAGAATATAGTAAACAACTCGTAGAGTTGGGAGCAACATTTTTGAATGGTATTATACTCTTGTATGGTTTGTTATCGATGATTTTTTTTTTTAATTCTGAAAATATACCACTGTTTTCCACGAGACAGTTTAAATCCAATCCACTCCACATCACAGCAATCCAAACCAATTTATAATATTACTTATTTATTGCTGTGTGCTTTTTCGTACGCATGCGTATATGCCATTCTCCTTTCACAAAATTCATCAATGCCAAGAAAACGAGAAATATCGCAAACAAAAAAGCTTACCTTGTCTTGTGGGATCCATACTGTTAGGCATCATCGGCTGTCCAGGTGGCTAAAATTTACAAACGAAATTAGAAATATTTGATCCAGGTTTAAGGAATTCAATTTTTTATTTTAATTGATATCTTTATACTTTCTTACCCCGTTGAAATCATTTCCCATTTGAGCCAAACGGACTCCTCCAGGTCGTGGCCCCGCAGGAAACCGTGGTCCCATGTACTGAAAAAATTTGTTGGTCACAGCCTTGCTCAAGTATTAAAACCTTCTAAAAATTGTATCACTTGTAATAACCCGTTATGTACAAATTTTTGTTAGTAAAAGCCACAAAGTTATTAACAATAACAAAGATCAGACAGATTAGACATTGTAAGCATCGTTCAAACATTTTATAAAATCTGATTGACGATTAACAAAATTTTGTTCGGCAAATGTCAGATACAAAACCACAAATCTTTCTCCAAAAAGCACTGGCGAACAAAGTTTCGGATATAATGTTATTTACAAGACAGTTTTGGACAGAACAAAGGTAAATTCACAATTGATTGTTTATGATTGATGAAAAAGGAAGATTGAGAAGTGAGAAAAGATGCACGGGGTATCAAAATGCCAATATCTAACAGTCTAATCTTACCTGATTGTTTGGTTGTTTTCTTCGGTTTAAGATTTAAGCCAGTGTATTGTTTTCTTACATGTAAATATCGATTTACCTTACCTTTACCATCGACGCCACTCGACCCCGGATTAACACAACTGATTCGTGTCAAATGCAGTGACTTGAGATTAAAATGAGGAAAAAGAAACACAAAAATGTTATGTGTTCTTGGAAATTGAATTGGGTTTTAATATTTGTCGTATTCTGATTCAGCACAAATCGGTTCGGCAATTGAGATTAAAAGTTAGTGACATTGAAGGATTTGAAATTTGAAAGATTTAAATTTAAATCATCTAAATTATTTATCAAAAGTTTGAAGCCTTCACATTTACAAAATTTTTGGAAACCATTGTATATTAATAAAATGACATTTATCATTAAAAACTACATTTACAACTGTCTAAAGCAAATAAGGAAAATCTTACAATTTAAATTTCGCGCCACAACGACGCGAATTTTAAATTGCAGAATATTCTTATTTATATTTATAAATACTGTACAGCATATTTTTAAAACAAAATGTATAATAATGATATTTTTAATGTGAAAATCTCTGAAAGCAATCAAATTTGAAAGTTGTACAGTATCCATCAACTTTAAAAGTATTCGAAATTCAAAACTTAAAAATAAAAAAAGTCCAAAATTAATAATCCGGTCTTCTTCAAATCATTCTCTAAATATTTTTCCATTTATTCTTAAATTCAAGCAAACTTTTCTGGAAATAGGCACAAAGAAAACGAAGACTGATTTGAAAATTATATAGCTTTTGATAAACATTGATTTTGTTTAGGGTATTCATTAAACCCCTGATCAAATTTCTTTTTCTATTCCCATGAGTTTAACATGGGACAAATTGTGCATAAACGTTTAATCTACATATCTAACCACGTAACACAAGAAACCAATCTGAATTTTGAAAACTTTAAATTGTAAAAATTCCCAAAATAGCGGACCGAAAATTCTACTTTATATATATATATCAGATAAATTATTTTGCAGTGAGTGGTGGACCTGAAAATTCAAAATTTTGATAAAAATCACAATGGCGGCAAATATAATATTTAAAGAATTGCTCATTTCTGTAACTTTCAAACGAAAGATTTTCTAAGCTCTCTAGAAAAAGAAGTTAGGTCTCAGAAACTATTTTTTGACAAAACATTAAATTTATTACTTATTCTTCCTAGAATCATTTATCAAATATTTCTCTGGCCGCCATATTGGATTTTTTAAACCGAATTTTGAATGGTTAGGAGCAACATTTAACACATAGTGCTTCAAGGTAGTCTAGGGATGCTTTCAGGAATCTATCTTTGAAAATATTATCCGCCATTTTGGAGCTTTTCAAAAAGTTGAATTTTACATGTAGGTTTCTGTTCACTTGCTGGACAATATTTGGAAGAAAAACTGAAAAAGTTAAGTAAATTTTACATTTATGCACAATTTCACCCAAGTTAGTTATATGATAAACTTTAAGGGCCTTGGGTAGTGGATAACCGATTTGGCTTGAATTTAGAGTACTTTCTATTTCCGGGCATTCGAATGAATCCGGCGAGTGGGAGCAAGGGAATTTAAAAAAATTAAAATAAAACCACCCTAATATCAGAGTGTCTACCCGACTTATTTTCCAAAATCCTGGTCTTTTTCCGATTTTCTCTATTTTTCAGTTTCCCGGTCCGAGCATTATACTTTTTTTTTTAATTTCCATGTCCTAACTCAGAATTTTAATTATTTTGTAAAATTCCCTGATCCATGACAGAATTATAGTTCTTTTCGAATATTTAATGTTCCAAATCAGAATCATAATTCTTTTCGAAAATTCCCATTCGAAGTAAAAATTGTAATTCTTTTAGGAAATTCACCATTCCAAGTCAAAGTCAGAATTATAATTCCCTCAAAAATTTTCTCTTCCAAGTCATCAAAATTATAGTTCTTTTGGAAAATTCCTTCTTCCAACTCAGAATTACTTTCTTTTTCTTCGAAAATTCTCTGATCCAACTCAGAATTACACTTAATTATAATTCTTTCTTAAATCCAGGTATAACTCAGAATTGAAAGATAACATGCCATGAGGGACTAACCAACCCACAAATCTTCGAAAATGAAATTATTAATTCCAAAAATAAAAAAAAATTCAAAAACATCTATTTTTTATCAATGTCCAAATTTGAGAAAACGTGCCCCTCGAAGGGGGGAAAAACTTCCCACCCATTTTACCATAACCTAATACTTTTTTTAATCAGACTTTTTGTGTATCCATAGACCAGCTAAATAGCTAGAAAAGACATTCTCACATTAAAAAAATAATTAAAAATTAGAATTTTTATTAGTTGTTACCATAAAAAGTTCTACTGATTTATCTTTGAAGTACTTTCTCATTTTTTTAAATGATTAAAAATTCGTTTTTTGAGGATTTTTCCTGCAAATTTTTGAAATTTTGGGTTAGACCCTTATGGCATTCTACCTTTCAATTATAATTCTTTTGGAAAATTTTCTCAAACAAACTGAAAATTATCATGCTTTTAAAAAAATGTCCTTTTAAAATTCAGAATTACACATATCTCGCCCAAAATCCGATGTTCCAAATAATACAGTTTTTATATTTTTTGTTTAAAACGTAAGTCTTTCACTTTTTGATTTAATATATATATATATATATAATTTCAGATAAATACTCATTTACGAGTATGAATTTACACCGGATTTCAAGACTTCAAAATCTTTCAAAAAAATTGCGAACAGCATCACTTATATTATCATCATTATCGACAATACAGTCTTTTTCATTGTTCGTTTCGTGATTGGATACATTGAGAGTAAAAAATATCAAAAAATTTTAATATTCAATAGCCTTCCACAATCATTTTCGTTGCTTAAAGTTAAGTTTTTTTATCAACTTTGACTCCTAAAGAATTTAAATGTGAAATTGAAACTTAATTTTATTGCTTGTTTTTCTTTTTCAAATAAAAATTAGAAAAAAAAACCTTTTTCAGTTATACTCGTATTATTAGTGATTTTAGAGTGAATTAGGTATTTTCAAATAACCACCAGCTAAGTTCACTTCGCCGAGTGCTGAGGGGAAAACACTGAACCAAATGCATGGGGCTAAATCCTATTTTGTTAATATCTTTGTAAATAAATTTGGTATAACACGCGTATTTGGAAATTAGTTTTCATTTTTGAAAAACTATTTAATGGAATGATAAAATGATATAATTATTATGTATTATTAAGATGTTACAAAAATAAAGTTTTGTCCCATGCACTTGATGCCACTGTTTTCCCCTCAACACTCGACGAAGTGAATTTAGCTGGAGAAGAAGTGAAAATGCCTAATAGGTTCACATTCAAAAATAAAAAAAAGAATTAGTGTACGATCCTATTTAGTACGATCGAATGAAAAATCCCGGTCGTTTCCCGGTCAGGGAGACACTCTGAATAGTGAATATTGATACTGATAAGTGAAAGCCAAAGGGACGAAGAAGCGAGATCGAGTGAACGATTTAATGCGATCGATGGTGCGTGTGATGATTTTGGAACGAGTGACAAGTAATAAATGATTCTTAATGAGTGAGAGTGTAGGTGTTGAATGAGGCTTACCTGGGTGGACATCATCTGCGAGTGTGGGGGCGGGGGTGGCTGGGGGTGCTGGGGGGATGGCTGTGATGAGGGGTGTGTGGGCGGAGATGGTCGCATTGTCGAGTTGTTCTGCAACAAGCAACGCAAACGACAGACATGTAGCAACACTGCGATCCAGGCAACAGCTATAGACTAGAAGGCTTTCTTTCATTGGGGCAGAAGTGTTAAATACCATATAGGAAAGAATTCAAGTTGAGAATCAGAATTTCAAAAGGTCAACTCGACACACAAGTTAACAAAGTTCTCTTCAATTTTCTCCAATTTCCCAAAGATTCCCAGTATTATTTACATTTGAAAAATTACTGTTTAGTACACGGGAAAATTATCGACTCGAGGATCTTTAGTGTCAACTTTTAAGTACAAGTCGCCTTTCACACCATAGTTCCAAAATTAGGACAAAACTTTCGTTTCAGGACTGAACAACATGACCAGAGAATTACCCCTTTTCCATCTTATTAGATTATTGTCTATCACTTTTAAATTAATAGGTGGAAAATAATTAGCAATGAATAATAAAAAATTAAAATAGGAAATAATTAAAAACCCTTAGAGAAGTAAAATTCAGACCACTTATTAGGTATTCTAGTCTACTATCTAAGCAGGCTTCGTCGGTGTGGTTGCATTTTCAAGTTAATCCCCAGCTGACAAGTTCTGATTCAGAAAAAACTTTTTCCTTCAAATTTGTAAATATAGACCAGTATTGTACAACAGGATGGTACTTATTACGTGTAGTAAAAAATTGTTTATAAAATGTTAGACTCCCATCCCTTAGTTTCGTGAGGTTACATAAAAAGCAGATCCTCTGTAATTTTTAGCCCAATCGGGTAATATTTAGAGGTCTTGCAGGAGAATGACTTTTCCAATGTATTTTATATGGGGTATTTTATAACTTTCTCAAATTTTAATAATATCTAACGCCCTTATATATGGAGTGGTAGCGTTTAACATACTAAATAAGGGGCGATGTGTAAAATTCAAAATTATGCGAAAATTCAAAATAGCGGCGATCACAATTTTCGTGAATAGGGGATATTACGAAAAAATCATGTTTTTTCTACTTTCTAAGGAAATTTTGTCAGTAAAGGCATTGTATCAGTAGGAATTAACTATTGACGTATAAATATTAAAATTCTGAAAAATAAAAAAAAAGTTGCTCTATAGAGCTCGACATTTAAATAAATATCAAGAAAAAATACAAAAATGTGGCTTTTCTTTTCAAGAATTGTATGAGCCACAATTTTTTTTTAATTGTGTGTATTTCATTTCACAACTTTATTTTTCATTAATAGACTTGATTACAACACGAAATATACACAGTTTAACGAAAATGTGTGAAAAGAATACAATATTTTTGGGAATTTCGTTGACAGCAATTTTTTTAATTTTTTCGAAATTGTAATATTTATGCATTACTAGTTTATTCCTACTGACAATACATACTGTATATATATAATCATTCCTCATTATTTATCATTTATCACATCACTATTTACTTTTTAATAAAAAAGGTCTTTTAACCATGTTTCAAGTAACTTTCTCGAAAAATGCAAGATATCCCGTTTTTGCGAAAATTGTGATCGCCGCCATTTTGAATTGTACACATAACCATTTTTTAATCTATCAAAACCGATCACTCCCTAGGTCAGCGTTAGATTTCATTTAAATTTGAGAAAGTTATCTCAATTAGAAGATTTTGCTCAATTTGCCCCACATAAATTACATGGGGAAATTCAAGGCTCCTGCAATACCTCTAAATATTATCTGATTGGGCTAAAAATTTAACCGCATCTTCTCATATAGCCTCTTAAAACTAGAAGTAGGTGCCCAGCATTTAAAATAAGGACACCCTATTATCCAACTTCAAAGTGGAGGACTTTAGACATTATTAAATAAGAGGCAATTAAAATTAAACAATTGCAAAAATAGACTTTTCTTTATACATACAGGCAAAATCCTCGTTTGGCCACCATCTACAGACATTGAAAATGGTTGATTCCGAATCGTGCGCGAAGGCGATGAGCAAAATACCCAGCATGGGTGAGCAAAATGCTTTTATCAGTGAGCAAAATGTTTTCCATGGTTACCAACACGTTTTGCTCACCTCTTTTACTACTAATTTCATCTAGCATCGTAAATGGTTACTATGTTAACATCATGTTGGGTTAGTGAGGTTATATTCGATGTCTGTAAACGGTAGGCAATCTCAGGGTTTCCACTGTAACTTGTAAATAAAATATTATTCGATGCACGAGGCTTCACGAGCGGTTTTTTGGCCTCTCGGACCGAAATATACTATTACAATTGATTGACTTTTTGGGTTGTTGAGCAGAAAATATCAGCAGAGGTTTAAACATTTTATGAACCTTCTTTCGTGTTTATGCTAAATTGTTGGGACTAAATCTATTCTAACATCTAGGTTTTAACTTTTTAAATTTTTTAGCAGAACTTGTACACCCGAAACAGTAACAGGTACACGTATGCACATATAGGAGTTAGATACATAGCAGATATAGAAAATAAGTACATAAATACAGAGTAGACAAGCATGACGAAGAATATTCGATTTTGTACAGTCAAATTTTTTTACAAGGATGAAACGAATAGTATATATGTATATATTTTGGAATACGTTATTTTTACATATCGGATAACTTACTTCCTTTATAAAATTTCAGCAATTTACTTCAAGAATTTAATGGTCAATTAAATACCCTTTTTGCAATTTTTCCGATGATCTGAAAACTTTTGGTCATTCCTCTACTAATTTCCTCCTTATGCATGAAAGAGTCGCTCTTAAAATGTGCATTTTTTCCTTTCATGAAAAAACTCAATGAAACATATTACATAGCTATGCTTTATTAAAAAATTATTTAAAAATAATAATTTCATACTTCCAATTTAGTTTTCGTGGTTGATCACTTAATTTGTCGGTTTGTAAACTGAGAGAATTAATGAAACACATAAAAATAATGGTAAAGAGTCTTAAAAATAAAAGTTAAAAATGGTGATAATGTATAATTTTCAAGACAAAACATTCAAATGGTACATTTTAAATGTTTTCAAAGTATTATTGCTTATTTTTTTAATTTCAAACATTTCAAATGGGAGATATTAACTTTGAAAGCCTTTAAGTTTTAAATTACTTGATTCGAAATTGAACCAGCCAAAACTTTAAGTATTTTTCAAAAAACGCGTTAAAAACTTCGAAATAGAATTAATGAATAATTTAAAAATCGGAATCGTTCAAAAATCCAAAATTACAATTTGAAAGTATGTAAAATAGAATGATTTTAAGTAGTCGCAATATACCAGAATATAAATGTATTTTTCATGTGAAATACAATAAATTACAATAAATTCAAAAACTGTATGGTGAAGACATTTCCACCAGGATATAATTTCAAATTGAACTAATTTTTGTACTACTTGTAAACGATTGCCAAAGAAAAGTACATTTTCAAGCAGAAAAGTGCAGAAAGTGTTTATATGAAATTTTTAAATATCTAATAAAATTTAATTGAAAATTTGTATACTACTTCAGATTGTATGTGTTCAAAATGAAACAATATTTCCATTTGGGAAACTCACGGTTTCAATTTGGAACGTCAAATGTGTTTCTTTAAAGTGAGTTTTCTCAATATCTTAACTATCATGATCACGAAATCACGAATTATTAAAGATTTAGGTATTGAAATGTTTTTATTTTTACTAATGGCACGTAATGTTGACCATTTCTGCCATCATCTCTTGGTTTACAAACCTACGAAGCAATTTGTAATTTACCGTTTTCGATTCTGATCAATCATTTTCCTACTCAAGCACGAAAAACTATTGAAAACAGATTTGAAAATATAAACTTTGATGAAAATTTTGAATAAAAATTATTTCAATTAATATAAATATATATACGTATGTAAAACTGATGTAGAAACGCGTGCATCAAAACAGCTGAGAAAGGCATATTATGAATGCACATATGATGCAAATGCATGTAGATAATAATATGGTATAATGGCTTAGCAGCTACTGTTTATGCATAATGCACAATGTACAATACTTGGAAAAGTGAATCGACCATAACTTTTTATATCTGAGCCGTAAACTGCCCAAACATAATAAAAAAACTAGAGTAAACCTTTACATTTTCTAAGTTGATCTAATGTTTCAGAATTCACTTTTACAAACGTGTAAAATGGACAAGAACGAATGGACGTATGCAAAATGCTTGGTATGAAATTATGAATTTCGATTTAGTAAGTAGAATAAAAATGAAATAAATGAAATGGAAGGAAGCTTACTGGAAAAAATCCAGGAGGCATTGGACCACCAGGCATGCCATCGTTGGGTGGCATCTGTCCAAGCGGAGACGGCGCTGGTCCAGCATTCTGTAATTTTTTTTTATTATTCACTGACCTTCGAAAAACAAATTTTACAACACATACACTCTTTTACATTCATGTCTCTTTTCATTTTCAAATTTGTAGTTTCATATGCTATTTAAAAATTACTGTTCTCAAAATTATAATCTTGTTTAAAAGAGTTTCTAACTTAAATAAACTTCTAATAAGATGTAAAAATTAACCAAGAAAATGATGAAAGCTTCGAAAGCCAGATTTACATCAACATCTTCAATAAAAACAATATTTTAATTGCAAACTGAGAAACGTAATAAGTAGTGCTCGGCGTTCGCCCGGTTAGAATAATTTCTACGTTTGATCAATTACAAATGTAACTTGTAGAAAAGCTCATTCGGTTAAACTTTCCATCATTTTCAACTTCTTTTTTTATTTTAACTAACTAACAAAACGGTTGAATCTTCAAAAAAAAATATGAATTTTCAAAAAATAGTTAAAATTTTCTACAAAAATACTTTATTTTTTAACCCAATAATGTGAATTTGTTACGAAACAGTTGAATTTTTAATCAAAAAGGAAGAATTTTTACCTAATCACTTGAATCTTTAACCAAAAAGATAACTTTAACCAAATTGTTGCATTTTTATCAAAAATATATTAATTTTCAATTAAATAATCAAATTTGCAGCCAAAAAGAATTAGCTCGACAACAAATAATTGGATTTTCTTAGTAGGCTCTATCATTAATTCAGTTTGCATTTAAATGGAAAACAGTAAAAACAGAAAAGAGTCGAATAGGGGAAAATAGAAAAGGCTGAGAAGCCCGAAATAAATCAATAATTTTTTTTTGATAATTTATAGACTAAAGAATAATAGTTTAAATAATCATTGAAGTTCACTTCGGACTACGCAACATTTTAGGCCCTGAACTGAAGTTAGTTTAAAAAAATTGAAATCGATGGAAAGTTTAAAAGAATGAACTTTTTTACAAGTTAAATGTCTGAACGTTTAAACGTAGAAATTATTCGAATTTTTTAAACATTTAACCGGTCAAGTGCGGAGCACTAGTAATAAGAAGTCTCTCACTGTGGACCAAAATAGATTCTGCATCTTCAGTATTGACGATTTTCGTAATAATAATACTGATTGTGAAGTCTATTTAAGTGCATTCTTTTAGGTCATAGGAATATACAGCCACAATATTTTTGTTTCAATTCTTTACAAACATGAAAATAATTGTAAGCAGCAGATGAGAATGATATTAATATTTAGTAAAATTATATTAATACTCAGGGTTATTAATAATCAATATTAAAAAATTGAGATTTTTAATCTGACACTCAATTGTTCTGCATCACACATTATGTAAGATCGCACAAGTTGCGTAAGTCAGTTACTTACATGGGCAATCCCATTAACTCCGTAACCACTGTTCACGAATCCCTGGGGGAAACAATAAAAATATTTTTAGTTTTATTGAGGTTTTATTTTATAAAAAAAAATTTAAAAAAATAGCATTCATTAAAAAAAAAGAAACAATAATTGTCCTGTTCAATTAAGGTATAAGATATTTTTAATTATTCGGAATTAAATATAAATGTATGATAAAATTTGAAATATACGAACATAGTCGTGGAAAGCTTTGGCTTCACTGCTGTGTTCACATGAATCTCGACGCTCGGGAGCTGCACAGTACAAATCCCAGAAGACACTGAAATTAAAATTTAAAGGTAAAAAAACATTGAATGTGAAGCCGATGAATTTTTAAAATTTTTACTTACCACCACCATGAATGTAGAAATCCTGGAGGTTCGCCTAACGTTATGTTTTTCTCCCACCGTATCTGTAAAATATTTGAATGAATAAAAATAAGAAAATTTAAAGGAAATAGAAAAATTCGGCAATTAAAAAAAACTCAACTGTAAATCTAAGAAGCAAAGAAATTAGAATAAAGGGTTTAATTTTGATAATGAATCCAAGAAATAATTCATGAAGAGACGTGAGTATTATCTCCAGTTTAAAAGATTGAAGTTACCTCTGATAAGAATGTTTGTGCTGCCTTTTGAGCTCCTACGTGAAGTAGATATTCATAGACATATAAAGCTAATCTGGAAACAGAAAAAAATTGTGCTGGATTATAAAATCTGTATTATATATCATATATATTACAAAAATCGAAATGTGCAATGTCAGGTGAGCATTTTCTGTTCCTAGAAATAGTTGTATTATATTGTTTTCGATAACCGTTTTTTTTCTTCATTTTTTCACTGCTATTTATTGAAATCAAATTTTGTAAAGCAAGATACTATAGTTTTCTCTTTAAGGCCATGTAACGAAATGAGATAACAAGTTAAAATTGGGGAAATTGAATAAAATATTTTTTATTTTGTTCATGGAAGTTATTTAAAGTGCCTCTCATAGAAATTCTAGGTCTTCCATGACCTACGGCCTCTGTTTTTATGCAGGCTAAACCATTTCCGGTGGGCAGCTAATTTTTCTTTTCTAAAAATTTAATTTTCACATCTTAAATGAGAAACAGGTCACAAAGAAACTTACGGGACTGTGTTCTCTATAAAATAAACATAATAAAAAATTGACAAACAATGTAATTATTGGTTTGTTGTAATGGCAACATTTTCGAAAAAAATTTAATTCATTTGATTAAACGTTCCACAATTTAAAAATGTCTAATACAATGTTCTAAGCAATTGTCCGGAACTAATATCTTGAAACTGGCCGAAGGATTTCTAAAAATATTAATTGTATTTTTCGCAGCATTTAATAATATTTAAAAAATCGGTTTTTTATAGTAAAACTTTTTTCATTAACATAATTCAAAGTTGATGAAAAAATATAAAAGATTCCCTGGTTCAAGGTGAATTGATTGACCTATAATGTTAATACATTTGATCAAAGAGCAGGGAAGTTATGGTAATTCAAATATTTTAAAAATCGGTTTTTTATAGTAAATTTTTTTTCACTAAAATAATTCAAAGTTGGTACAAGAATATAAAAGATTCCTTGATTCAAGACAAATCGATTGACCTATAATATTAATACAATTTATTAAAGAGTATGGAAGATATGAATATTTATGTATTTTTAAGATCGGTTTTTTATGTAAACCTTTTTTCACTAACATAATTCAAAGTTGATACAAGAATATAAAAGATTTCTTGGTTCGAGACGAATCGATTGACCTATAATATTAATTAATTTTATTGAAGAGTAAAGCATTTATGCTCATTTGTAATATTTGAAACATTTATTTCAAACAGAAAAACTTTCTCGACATAATTTAAAGTTGATGCATGAATAGAAAAGACTTATTGATCATAAATTTTCAAATAAAGTAATTCTGACAATTTTTGTGAAAAAATCATAAAACTGGGAAAGGGATAGGGTGCAGTAGAACTTGCCCCTCCCTTTTCCAGCTGGAAAAATTATGATTTCAAAAGCATAATTTGATTTATTTGATCTGTCATTGTATTTTAAATTTTGTTTTGCATTATTTTGTAATATTGTATTTTTTGTACATTTCTATTTTTAAATTAATAAAAGTGAAAAGTTTAGTTTGTCTATTATTTTAAAATCACTAATGCTTCCTCTATGAGGAAGCAAATACATTTGCTAATGGGAAGCAAAGTGCTCGTGAAATAAGCACCATATAAATATAAATACAAACAAAGTGGAAACACTCGAGATCGAATTCACAGCTAGTTTAAACTGTTTTAAAGTTTCTCGGCCGATTTTAAAAAAAGACAGTAAATCTCACCAGAAACTGGAAAGAAAATTTGAATATCTAAATTATGACAAAAACTATCCAAGATTAAAGAAAAAATTTGCATTTTTTAAAAATTAATCTAGCCATTGCTGTATTGAAAATCTGGGCTAATAAAAAAATTTACTCAAAACTGTAATTCTGAAAAATATTAATGAATGGATTCCAAGAAATTTGAAAATTTTTACTGAAGCTCTTCAGTGAATTTTTTTTGTGACCTTCGTAATGCACATAATTATAAATTTATACGGTAATCTAACAATAGAAATATTTTAGCTCATCCCTATTTACTAATTTCGAAGTCATTAGGAAAGTTTTTTAACCAAAACTTCTAAAATCCCTGATCCAGGGGCCCTGGTACATTTTACTGCAAATTAAGTTATTATCTTTTACTGATAAGAATTAGTATCACTTCGTTTAACTTGGTGGTTAAAGTAATTTATTTTAATTTTCAGTGTATATGTATAATAAATATTCTCTAAATATTTTTGTAACCAAAAAATTATTTTTAATGCTGCAAAAAATCAGGATATTTACATGTTACCTGCAAGAGTTTCAAACGGAAACCATAAAAGTACAAAAGTTGAGTGCACATTAAGTTCAAAGTGATCTCATCAATAGTAACATGAGTAACACCAAAACACTACTGATAAGAGTTTTTCTTTACATACATATATGCTTGAACTGATATAGCTTCAAAAGTTATAGTTCTAAATAATTAGGTCACAATTTTTACGCGAAATTTAATTTGCAAATTTCATTTATCTAATTAGAAGTCACTAAGTTATGTTTTTGGGTATAATAAATAAATATTAATATATTCTTTATAACACATTCAAAAAGTAAAAAATATTTTTACAGTTAAAAAAATAGAAAAGATACATGAGTTTCAAAATCGAGTTAAATGGAAAATTACAAGGAGTTCCAAAAAGCTGTAATTAGTTGCAAAAGATTTTCGTGAACTGTAAAGGATGATAAAGCATTTACAAACAGTGCAAAGATAGTTTCGGAGAAAAAGGATGATAAATATTAATACTGGAAAGGAGGGTGACCTAAACTATTCCTCTGACCAGTCACAAGGGTGTGCCTTTGCGCCCCTGCAAGAAACTGGAAAGGGTTAGGCGGTATGTCCTAAACTAATTCTCTAATCAGTCACAGCAGTGCCTTCTCGCCTCCCACGAGAAACTGGGAAGGGCTAGCGGCGTGACCTAAATTATTTCTGTGAACTATCACACAGTGTTGTATTCAACACTTTTGTCCAATTTTGTCCAAAACATTTTTGTTGTTGTAAAAGACAAGACACTAATTGAACTTTATCTTAATAATATTGTAGTAAATCCCGCGTATTAATATAGTAGAACGTTAATCTTCATTTTTTGGCGCTGGGGCAGAATCAAACACCGGCCACCAAAACATCTCACCGGCTTTAAATGACAACAGTATATGGCTTTTACAAATGGACACCCATCCAAGTATTAACTACCCCCAACGCTGCTTAACTTCAGCGATCCGCCAGAAACAGGAATTCCAGCAAAAAGTGAAAGAAAACAAAATAATTTAATGGATACTTTGGTGTCCTCAATAATGAACGTAACGTCCTATAATAAATAAATATAAGTGTGTCATTCTCATGATAAATAAGTTTACATCGAACATTTAAAATCCCTTAAGAAGTTGCCCTACCCTATAATTTTCTATTAAAATAAGCGAAATTTCAGACAGAAACATCTTTGGACCTGGCAAATGTTTTGGAATAATAAGAATCGAACAAGTACTGTTAGCCTGTTTTAATAATTCCAGATCTGTGCTTGCCTTGACAGGGGTGCTCAGTCAGAAAGACAAGTCACGTCACGTGTAGTAGATAAAATGACTGACAAGGCGTACTGACAGCTAAGGCAAACAACGAAGTAGTCGGTGCGAACCACGAGAAAGCGGGTTATCTACAACTCGGTGAAACGGCCATAGTAGTCCGCAATTCAGGAGAGCCGGTGAGTTTGTACCATAAAATAAGCGAACTGATGAGGTCGCGTGGCACACTTGGATCGAATTGAAAGGGAGCACGTCGAAAATTTCCGTCCCGCTTACTTTACTTCTCTATTTCTGCTCGGGCTCTCTTTCTCTCTCGGTGACTAGAAGATTCCATCTCAGTGGAAAATAATCAAAAATGGTTAAAAATGCTCCAAATTGATCAGTATGGGAACCAAAATGACACCTGGTCTAAAACGATCCAGAATGCCCAATAGTTCAGAAGAAACCCTGTTTATTATATAGACAATTGTTGCTTTTGCTTTAGAAATTAACTTTATTCTACAAAGAGATAAGTTACCATATGCTATTGTCAAAGAATCAACAATGCACTTATTAGAGGACAAATTCTTGTATTATTTAACATTATATTATCCGAATCATTGTAGTAAGACAGCCACCGTCATGTCCAAGTCACAACGTGCCACGGTCGTAGAATCAACAATGGCCATTGGCCAATGCTCCAATTTAAATAACAATCTCCCAACTGCAGAAAAAAGTTGAAAAAAGAAAAAATACTCACTTTTCCCTGGCCTGAGCGTCCGAGGGCACAGTAGACCCTTTTCCCTTGGCGTACATCGCGATGGCTTGGCAATCCTTGCGACGTAAACACACGAACGTGTCGGCTCGTTTTCAGTAATGTCCGACAACGACGTGGAGTGGGGACGCAGGCGAAGGCGTCTCGGAAAAAAGACACACGCGCCCGGTTTTTTGCACTCGCGTCACTTGTACGTCGTCACACCCGGTGCTTTGGATCTACAAGTTCATATTTGAAGCACCGCATGGCCCCGGACTCCGGGTTCTAGAAACGCGCGTCGTCATCGCTCGACGACGGCGATTTTTCCCAGGAGAGGAGGATCCTCCCCGTTTCAAGTCCTCCAGATCTTTATATGTCTTTATCCTTCCTCGTTTCAGGACTTTTCTATTTTTAACTTCTCCGGCTGGCGTATTATTGGTCCTCACGTTCAGTCTCTCTTGCTCCAACTTTTCGAACACCAGGTCCCTGAGTGTCGCCGCCCGCGCGTCTTTCGTTCACGTTCCGAAGTTGCACACAGCACTCGGTCACTTCACTCTCTTCACCTGGACAACTCGGTCCACCGGGACACACTTCATCCCCTCCAGGAGGAGCAGTTTACTTCTGCACACCGCGATTCCCGAATCCTCGATTACCTACGTCCAGTCCACGTCGTGACGCTTGTCGTGTCCTGTACTCCTGTCGTGTCTTCTCTCTTTCTACACCTCTTCAAATGTACAGGGTCGCTCACACTGACAACCACCAAGGATCCACACCTCCACATTGAAAATCAACCTATGAGAATGAGTGTACGCGAACTCCGGTCTCGGCGAGGCATCGGACACTTCCACGCGTCGAGCGTAGACACGCATCAGGGCTGTGGAGAGTTAAAAATTTTCCGAAAAGTTTGAAAAAATCTTCCAGAAAAGGAATCTGAAAGTATCCCCTGGGGGTCCTTTGATGAAAGAGGTTCTATTCATAATCGTAAGGATAATTGTTCAAGACAGGCAATAATTAAGTAAATTAGGGGATTTTTCCATGACGCGCTGAAAGTGGGATTGCCCCGTTTGTAGTACGCCACTGGGACGCACACACCTTTAGGTGCGATGCGCGCGCAGAGCAATTTCTGATTCCAGTGTCGTAGTTAGATTAGGTTTAGATCGAGACTCGGGGAAAAAATCGAAGTCTTCCTTGCTTACATTAATTCATCTTGAAGCAATTCTTACAAGAAAGTTCCTTGAAGAATAATTATTGAGTATAAAATTAGCATTAATGAAGATTTTTATTTTTATTTCATTTTGTTGGTAGAAGTTATGGGGTAATGACAATTATGGGGTTGAAATTTAAATTGTAGTTTAGGAAAGTGTTTACTTCAGGTAGGGACAGCTTTCTTTATATTATTTTTGTTATAAGATTCTCATGTACACCTTCTGCTGAAAGAAATCGTTAAACTGAGCAAGTAGTTATTAGCCTCCAAATTTCAGAGGAATAATTTGTAATCATAGGTACTTTACCTTATTGTAAGAAATTTGTTTGATTCTTGACATTTTGACTCCTTTTCACGATTTCTGAAAATTTTAATTTTATATAGTTAGATTGCCTTTTTGGGGATATATGAAAGTTCGAAAAATTGAAGTGAGAGAAGTCATGTCGCATGAAAAAACGTTGAAACTCACATTATTCGATATCAAATTGCTCAAATGATGGAAATGCTTGGAATTATTATTTATGATATTATAAGCAGTATTCTGGTATTTAATATAATTCAAGAAGATTTATCATTTTAGTACGGACGCGAACCCTTAAAGTCTAGAAGTCGGTAAATGTCGATAAAAGAAATCTTGATCGAGTAAGAATTCAAGGACAATCCTAGCCCTAAATACTAACAAATTTCGGGAATATTCCCAACAATTTTGTAGGTAAAGTTCTCTATTTTGTGTAGAAAAAATTTATTTTCACATAAAATTGTGAATTTTTACATTATTCGGGAAAAATTGTCGTTTTCAAAGATAATATTTCCATTAGGTGTGGTAATTTTCCCAATCACTGAGGCTTAGGGGAATAAAGAAACCCCATGATATTTTGGGAGTTTTCTCAGTATAAAGTGGAAAATGAACCGAAATATAATAGGGAGTTTTTCCTCAATCATTCGTAGTTTTCCTGTTAAAATAAGAAGCAATATGTTCTCAACATTTGTTGGAAGAAAAATTTATTTAGTTTATGAACAAAATTGATCTTTCTAAATAAATACTTCTTGCTAGAGTAAATTTCTGATTTGCAACATTCATCAGTTAAAGAAAATTGCCACTAGGTGTGGCAGAGCATTTTATCCCACAATAGAAATTAGTTCTCAAGGTGTTCCAAATATTTTCAGCATAGTTACAATGAAAAGATGGAATGATCTACATTACAAGGGTCGATTATGTAATCTTTTCACTTTCATTTCCACTTTTCGGAAAGTCACGCTGGTTGTTTTTTTTATAAAAGTGAAAAAGTTACATAATCGCCCTCTGACTGTTATCTGATACTAATTTCAGCATCAGTATACTGACTGTAATTGTTGAAATATTTTGGGAATTTTTATTCACCCAGAGAAAATAAAAATAAAATATGTATTACTAATAAAATAATATTGTATTAAGTTATAATTATTATTACATTGAACTAATGAAGAAATGGTACATTCAAATTATTGTATTTCAACTATTTAAATTTGTTTAATTATGCTTGTATTTTTGTACTTCAGTGGGAGATATTCTCTGGAAAACTCCCAAAATAAATAAAAAATTTACCAAAATCTTCAGTAAATTTTCTCGAAATTGTTTTCGGGAAAGCATCCCCCCCTCCCCTAAATACTTGAAAATTTACCAAAATCGTTATGGAATTGTAATGAAGTTATTTTGGGGAAAATTTGCAAAATACGTAACAAGTTTGACCGAAATCATTACGAAATTTACCAAAGTTATTTTCGGCAGAGTTTCCAAAATAGGTTGTAAATTTAGCGAACTTGGTAGGGAATGTTTCTGTCATTATTTCTGAAAAAAATACATACCGAATTATCGGGTTTATTGAGTCCTGAATATTTTCGGAAATTTTCGCGACAAATTTTGACAGTACAGCTGCAGTCTTTGTATGGCTTTTTCGAATTAGAGCATTCTATATCGTACACTTTAAATTTGTAGACTATCAAAACTGAATCGTTTTAATTTCTAAGCCTTCAAATGAATTAACAACTTTTTGAATAAAGCATTTTCAAATTGTTAATTTTAAAAATTGATGCTTTCCATGTGCAAGGCACAATAATTTTTAAAACTTTTTTCCAAAATTTTGTTCAATGTGACAATCTTCTTCACTAATATTGCCTTGATTGTGCTGCACTAAACGTTAACAGCATACAATATTGTAATAATTTAGTTGCAATAAATAATGTAGTCTTGCGACATTATTGTTTCGAAATTTCTTCAATCTTGCACCAATGTTGCGATGCACTCCGGCAGCAATATTATAACAACAATATTGAACGATATTGACGAATGATGTTGAAAATCCTGACAATTCCCCCTTTCTCCCCAATTTTTATCCTTTAACCAAGTATACCCCCCCCCCTGACTTAATCTCCTCACACACTTGAAGTTCAGGCGATATTTCAGGCACTGGTATCTGAAAATGATTTTCATGCGATTGTAACTGAAAATTCATTTAAGAAAATCCCTTATATCCAATTTTGAATATGTTAAAATATTATTTTTAACTTATTTTCATAATCAAATTGCATAGCTTTTATCATAGCATAATCTACATATATTTGAAACTACAAATTCCACAGAATAATGAAAATAATATCCAAAATCGCGACGTAATTTAAGTCATTTCACATGCATTGAATTTTTGGATTCTAACATGATTTTAAGATAAATAATTCACCTATAAAGTGCAAAAACTTAATCAAAGGGAAATCCAAAGTGAATTATATTATATTTCCAAATAAAATTAATGATTAAAGTTAAAACTAAAATGACTAAACTTTGAAATTATGTTCACATTGTACCGTCTCTCCCCCTCTAACCAGCTTCACTGACGTTGGTTAGAGGAAGAGAGACGATATAACGTGAAGTTCGCTGAGAGGGAACAAATCTATGCCCTCGGGTGTATGTACAATTGTACAATATTCCTTACTAATGCCTTATTTCCGGTTTGTTGTTTCGTTACCAAAATCCGTTGACTTTCTAAATAAATATTCGTTTGTTTCTGTTAGTCTACGATGCAAAACATATAGAAAGTCAGCGGATTTCGGAAAAGACAAAGAAACGGAAGTAAAGCATTAGAGAGGAATACCGTACATGAGTAGAAAGAACATCCAATGCATGTGCATTAAAATTCAGTTAGATTTTTCTGAAAGTGCACGTTTTGTGTGAATATTTGATGTATGATTCTGCATCATTGGCTCAATGTTGCTATTTTTTATACAGGACACCCAAATACCATTGTTGCAACAATGTAGGAAAATGTTTGCAATATTTCCCAGCAATATATTTCGTGAATGAACAATCGTTTTTTCACCATATTGTCATGCAACATTTTTCAGCAACATTATGAAAATCTTTTTCGGTAATATACATCGGGAGAAAACATGCGTTAATTGGAGTAATATTGCATTGTTTCATCATTGCACGACAATTAATTGTTCTCCACACCCAGAAATAGATTTGGTTGAATGAACAAAATGTTCGTTGATATTTTGATTTTGGTTAGTTATTACGTAGACAACAATGTATTTGGTTGACCCAAGAAAATTTTTTGATTAGTAACATTTGGTTGATTATACCGTATACCTTGGTTGATCCAAGCAAATATTTTTGGTTAATCTAAGTAAAATATTTTGCTTGATCCAAGAGAATATTTTAGTTAATTCACATAAGCACCCAGCACAATTTACATTGTAAATGGCTTACCATGGGATTGTCAGCTTGTGTGAATTAATTAGTAGCTTATTCAACTACTAAATACCGCAAGACGAGACAATTCAACAGCAAGACATTTGCAATATAAATTATGCAGGTCCCTTTGTTTATTACAATACTTCTCAGCAATATTTTTTCGGGAGAGAAAATGCGGCAATTAAAATGGCTTCAACAATGTGTAACACAGTGTTTTCTATATACTATCATACAATATTTTTCATAAAACATTGAAACAATTTTTAACCGCAATATGCATCGAAAGGGAACATTCGTCGATTGTTGTAGCATTGCATCGAAGTTGTAGCCCATATTATCATGCATCATTGAATAGCAATATAATACTTCCCAGCAATATTTTTCGGAACATTCGTCAATTACAATAACATTGCTTCAACATTGCACAAAAATTGTCAGCAACATTGAAACAATATTTCCCAGCAATATGTACCAGGAGATAACATGTGTTAATTGTAGTACGACATTCTTCAACAATTCAACGTTGCACGACAATGTTGCCATTGTCTTGCAAAATAACATTTACGCAATATTGTTGAAGTGCCCCCACGTTGTCGGCTCTATACTTCCGTGAATTTCTTCTCAGACACAGATGATACAAACATTTGCAAGTAAATAGCATTGACATTTTTCAACTTGATAAATCAATAACAAATTCTCTGTTATGCTCTTATTTTTCATCTAAATTTCTACCTGATAATGTAAAGTACATCACTCAAAATAATGAGTAATTCTACATTGAAATTTGTACTTGAAATTACAAATGTTGTGCTGCGCAATTTACGAAGGTTTCCAAGGCTACATTCGGAATTATTTTGTCGATCTACAATTCTAGAATGATTGAGAAAAGCATGTTGAAAAGAGATACAGCCCTGCTCTCGTTCCCTCGACTCCATTGCTAGGACCGCTACACGTAATACGTCGAGGCAAACACACACTCAAACACACTGACAAAAGTTTATCGGCGTGTGGCTGGAGTGAGGGTCCCGAAATTTGCCGAATACTTACGAATCCAGCCGAGGCAAAATAGCCGACAATTGACAAGGTGCGCAGGGGCAGGCGGGAAGGGACACAGCGGCTCTTCTCTCGACTGTACCGCTTCCCCTTTTTCAATTTTATCTTCAAATCGACGTATCGTTGCACTCGAACAATGCCACTACAAACCGAAGGGAAAGTTTCGCATTTCTTTCCTAAGATGAGAGCAAGCGAGACAAAATTCATGCACACCGTTGCAATTAGAACGGTCTGTTTCACTCGCGAAACTTCAACATTACACTAAAACTTATTCTTTCCTCCTGGATACTCAATTTAAAATCTGCAAATTTATTCAATTTTCTTCATTGTCGTTTTGAAATCTTAAAAAGATATCGATTTTATTTTGAAGTAGAATTTTAAATTCAGACTGAGCCTTATTAAACTTTCTGGCAATTGATAAAAAAAAGGGGAGGAGTAGAACGAATTTTAATTCAATTTTTAATTTAGATTTGGATAATTTATTGGTGGAAATGATTGGAGTAAAACAGAAATAGAGGATAAAAGGATGAGATCGATTTTTCTCTTTTTAAATTCCATCCTGTCTGAATAGCGTAAAAAACTACACTAGAGCCGTAAGGATTTAGGTCATACAGCGAATGCTATAATAATTTTCTGGAAATACTTTTTTTAATTAATTCTTGTTCTGCGTTTATAATCAGTTTTCCTGACTATATAAACCAAATAATTGTACTGTTCGTTTGTTTAGTACAAAAGTACAATGGATGGGCCAGGAACAATTACTTGGGAAACGTTTGTAGAAAATGCAGAAAGCATCCTGGGAGTATCGAATGCAATTTCCGACCATTGGCAATTTGAGGGGGACAAGGTACGTTCGTTAGACGATCGATCGGATACAACGTGGAACATGTTACTCAATACTGACATAAAATGCTATATGGCTTTGTTTTGAAAGTATTTTGCAATCTTACATTTTTAAAGACAGACTAAAATGATTAGTAAACACTTTTGATTGATAATAAGATTGGAAATATTTATTTCTTGCATTTGACTTTTTAAATAACTATTTTACTTTTTTTAAATCTATATATTTCTTTATATTGTAACTTTTAAAGGACGTCCCCGGACAAGCTTATTTATTTCGACGAGAGAAGACTTTTATTCCAAACGACTTTCCCATCGAAGAAGCTGCGACAAATGTAGAAGAGGATTTGTCAAATGAGCTTCGTCTAAAATTTATAGAGGATCCTTTCGAAGCTCCTACTGTATCTGAGAGACCTCTTGTCAAGGAGCATCACATCCTTTGGTCTATCAGTTTCAGCGTACCGTTATTATACTTCAATGGATGGAAATCAGGCAAGTGCAGTGTACAATTGTACAAATTTACAATTCCGAAAAGTGGATTCTGATCAAGAATTCATAGGATTTCGAATTCTCACAAGTTTAGAAGGATTTGACATTCTTTTATTTAATAATAATCGAATTATTCTAGTTGAAAGGTTTCTACTAAGTTTGCTCTTTTGAAGATGGTCTCATTTTCTTTCGATAGAGTGAGCTACTTCCCTATTTGAAACTTAGGTCGGCAAAGCTGGTATCTTCATCGCTCAAAATACCCGAAAAATTAAAATATTTAAAAAAATTTATAAATTTGGATTTATTTTTATGTATTATCATCTTAAAGTCACAAGAAAAATGTTAGAAAGTTGAGAGCGTTCATGATTAAAAATTTCATTTGAATTGTTTAAAATTGTACACTTTAAAGCTCGCTTTCATGTTGACAGAATTAATAGTGCACCGATTTCAAATTGAAATAATTTTCAAAATTGAATAATTACAGATAGTAGAATTTTATCACCATTTTTAAGCTATAATTGTTGAACAACTTTTACTTGAAAATGTACTAAATGCAATAATTTCCAGTTTCAATACTCCAAATGGTTCAGTTTCCAATTTTAGTCATTTATAACTGTACAATTTCAAATTGAAAGCCTCATTATTTGAACCATTTTATTTTAAAATCGAATATGTTCAGAATTAAATAAACTGTAAACTAAAAAGTAATAATATTGGAAGAAATTTCAATTCTACCGTTTATAATTAGATTATGAATTAAAAATATTTACAGCATTAGCATTTATGATTACTTTTAGATTGATTTAACTAGAAATGGACAATTTAAGGTTTGAACATTTTAAATAGAAATACATTGAGACAGAACAATTTTAAATTGAAATGTTTAGAATTGCATAATGTATTAGATTTAAATCCTTCAATGGAGTTATGCTATTTCAAATTGAAAACGTTTTAAATTGTACAATTTTGAATTACAGTCGCTCAAAATGAAACAATTTAATGTTGAAAGTGTTCAAAAATGAATAATTAAAAACTGAAAGATTCTGAGTTTAAAATGAATAATTTTAGAGTAAAACATTTAAAATAATTAACTTTGAATTTGAATAGTTCAATATTCTATATTTTGAAATTTGAATAATTCACACTAGAACATTTTGCAACTAAAAGTCATAACAGTTGAACGACTTAAAATCGGAAATCATTACATCTTGATTAATTTCAAATTGAAGTTTAAATAGTTGGACAATTGCAATTTGAAAGAGTTTGAAACTCGAATGAAATGAATTGATATCAGAAAAATTGCAATCATGCGATTTTTTAATGGCACGAATAAAATTGAATAATTTACCACTTTTTAAATGTAACTAATTTGATTCCCGCCGGACATCCTGAACTGGATTTTTTTTCTACTCTTTATCTTCTCTTATTATTATTTTTTTACATGACTAATTAACCAATATTTTGCAGAGTAATTGTCAATCTAGACCAGCCTATAATTGTTTTAAACAGTGAATTTATTTTTGGACTGGAAATTTTACAAATTTGTAGAAGAGAAATTGATCCAATCACTTGAAATATCACAAATTTCATATCACATGATATAATGCTATTTATTTTAAATAAGTTGGATTTCAACTATTTTATGTTAAATTCAGTTGCTAATTTTTTCAATTATAAAATCATTCAGTTTACAATGACTGATTCTAAAATCATTTCTTTAAAAATTTTCCATTTTAGGTCTTAATTTTTAAGCGTACATGTTCAATTGAAAGAATTTAAAAATGCAATTATGAAGACTTAAACAATTATAAATTAAAAGCGAATATATTCAGAATTAAACAATCTACAAATGCTAAGGTTGAAAATTGAACTGTTTTAATAATAATAATTATACGCTTTTATTTAATTTCAAATCCTATTCAAATATGGTTCCAGTCTAAAATATTTTGAAAAAAGTACAATTTTTAATATTTATTTTTAAAATTTGTATCTAGTTGAAAAGGAGGAAACTTTGGTTTTCAATATTTTATTAATTGGAATGATAATTTTCTATTTTTAAAATTTTCATTGAGTTGTAAGGTAAGAAATGTTGGTTTTTAATGTTTGCTGAATCGAAGAGGCCCTTTTTTTCTTTTTAACATTTTCACTGAGTTTAAGGGGGAAAATGTTAATTTTCTATCTTTTTTCTGAATTGGAAGAGGATAATTTTTCAAAAACATTTTTATTAAGTTGGAAGGGAGGGAATTTCGATTAAAATTTTTTTCTTAATTCGAAGGATATTTTTTTAAAAGATTTTTATCGAGGTAGAAGGGACGACATTTTAATTTTCAAGTTTTTCTAAACTGAAAGAAGCACTTCTTTCGCTTTGTACATTTTTATTGAGTTGAAAGGGAGAAAATTTTGGTTACTATTTATTTTTCTGAATTGGAACAGGCCAATTTTTTCTTTTTAACATTTTTATTTCTAATATTTTTATTAATATAAGTTGAAGTAGATTATTAGTTTTAATTTAGAGCATTGAAACAGATAGCGTGGATTTATATTTTTTAACCAAGAATCTTTGAACTGCTCAATTTATAAAAGTTACAAATTTTTAATTTTGCAGTTTATTGGCAATCAATTGAAAATGTTTCAATTGGAAAGTGTTTAAAGCTTCCATTTTATACGTGTAAATTATTGAGCGTTTGAATTGAAAATTTCGAAATTAACATTTTTTTAATATAAATTGTAAAATTTTTGAATTCAAAAGAGATTCAATTTGAATTCTTTAATTTTGAGTTTAGTTTTCATTAATTTGAATAAAAAAATGTACAGTTTTAAAATTTCGAATTTATAAATTTCAATGATTGTGCAGGGTCGCCATAGGTCAGGAAAACCCTGGAAATCAGGGAAAAGTCAGGGAATTTCTGTAAGATGTATTTTAAATAACTTCAAAAGATAATATATTTGAAAATTTAAAATTTTAATCTGAAATTGTTTTATTCCATTGATAAACGATTTTATGACGAAAATGTGAACTGATCAGGGAAAAGTTAGGGAATTTTGAAAATGATATTTGCGGCCACACTGATGTAATATTCTTACCAGTACTCGTAATTTATTTAGCTAGCATTTCCATTCATTTTTTTTAAGTTGCTTCCACCTGTCAATGATATTTTTAGTTAAAATTGCTATCATTTGGTTTCAAATTTAAGAGTTTTGTTAAAAAGTTATCCTGTATGGTTGAAAATGTAACTTTATTAAAAATCTGTATTTACGGCTTAAACATTTCCCCTCTTTTGATGAAAATTTAATCTTTTTTGGTTAAAAATGCAATAGCTTGGTTGAAATTTAATGTTTTTTGGTTGAAGATTCATAATTTTGTTTGAAAATTTATCTCTAGTTGAAACTTTTTCTATATTATTGAAAATTCGTTTTTTTTTTGTTGAAAATTGATTTGTTTGACTGAAAATTTACCTTTTCTATTTTTGATTGAAAATCTATCTTTTTTAGTTGAAAATTCAACAATTTCTTTCAAAATTCATGTATTTTGTTAACAAATCATGTTTTTGGGTTGAAAATCAATCTTCTTAGTTGAAAATTCGTTTTTTTTTTGGTTGAGGATGTAGGTTAAAAATTCGTTTTATTGTTCAAATGTAAACTATTGTTTTTTTTTCGTTGATAATTCATCGTTTTGTTGAAAATTCAACTGTTTTTCGTTGAAGTTTAATATTTTTGGTTTGAAAACTCGACTATTTGGTTGAAAACTTTACTTTGCAGGTACAAAATTCCAGTATTTGGTTAAAAATTAGACTATTTTGTTGAAAATATTATTATTTTGTTGAAAATTCAAATACACTGGGACCTGGATTTCCGCAAACTAGATTTGTGCGTTCCGAGAATTGATGCCGCTCGGCGGTTTCGTGACGAGAGGAGCCGCGGGGCTGAAAAAGGAGGTTGTGTTCAGTCAAGCGTGAAAAAATGCCTGAAGGCCACACTCTTACCGGTTTAGTTGCATCAGGTTGCGTCATGCCTCCAAATCCAACAGAAATCGTTTGTGTAGCCCCACCTGTTTAAGTTCGGAGTCCCTGGATTTCTGTCGAAGTCCATAACCGAAACCATGCACAAATCCAATTTCCAGTATATTTGGTTAAAAAGATACCTTTTTAGGTCGAAAATTCAATTGCTTTTGAGAAAAATCATCTATTTGAACAAGAAATTCGTCTTTCTGCATTGACAATTCGAAATAAATCAATTTTAATTTGAAATTGCTTTATGTTGTTTGTAAAAGATTGTATTTTAAAAATGTTACAAGATTAAAATGATTCTCGACTTTGACGAGAATTCTCATCAGGGAAAATAAAAAATTTGCTTGGAAAAAGTCAGGGGAAATACATGGAATTTTGAGAATGAAGTTTTGCGACCACCCTGAAGTGATTCGGTGGATTTTTTGACACTATCATTTCCTTGGTACTATTAATGTCTCTTATTGTACGTGGGGTTTATGAAATAGTCGTCGAAATCGACGTCTAATCGCCACTAGACCTTAATCTGCGGAAGTGGGGGCGTTACAGTGCTGATTGTTCGTTCGATTGTAGACGGTCCTAAACTGGGCTAAGAAGTTATCTGATCAGAACAGCGAATGAAGATTAAATAGAATAAATGACACACATGTAAAAATGCTGTTTTTCATTACCACGTTGCTATTATTTTGAAAAGTTTTAGTCTAATTGAAAGATTTACCTAAATTTGGGACTCTTTAAAATGAAGGATCAACTCGGTGTTAAAATTACACTCTAAATTTAAATCAGTGATTATTTGACCGATTAAATTAATCAAGCATGCTCTCACAAAAAATCCGCAATTTCTACTGACAAAACAGTCGTTTAAATAGATGAATCAGTCAATATTGCTGACTAAATAAAACAGGCAGTTGAAATGACTATTTTCAATCAATAGAAGTAACTGATTTGTCTGCTATAATAAAATAGTAAAATTATTTTAAAATAAATTTCTTCATTAAATTCCTACATTTTAATAAATGATTAATATTAATGATAATTGACTGGTTGATACATTGACAGTTACAGATTAGAACAATGAAAATGACTGATATAGATGATGAAAATTACTGGTTATATATAATTCAAAACGACTGATTTAATTAGTGAAAGAGTTGAAGTACTGTGTTCAAAAATATTTTCTTTGTTAGAGGTTCATCCTTTTAGTTGAAAATTGAACTATTTGGTCGAATATGCATGTATTTTGTGGAAAAAATGTTGTGTTGAATTCAACTTTTTTTTTTGTTATGAAAAATCTTTTTTGTGTGAAATGTCAACTGTTTTTTATTAAAAAATGAACGGAGTGTCTCGTCATCCCACACAGCCAAAAATGAAAGCTTTTTTGGTTGAAATATCAGCCTATTGAATTTTTCGTCGAAGATTCATAATTTTAGTTGAAAATTCATCTCCTTGGTTAAGAATTATTATTTTTTAGTTGAAACTGTAAATATTTTGTTAAAAATTCGATTTCCTTTTAGTTGAAAATTTATCTGGTTTTAGTTAAAAAATCATCTTTAAAATAGCTTATTTCATAAGTGTGACAAATTGACTGATTTGAAAAGTCACTTTTGACTGAATTTTCAGTCGCCAAATCCGCGTTATTTGAATAAGTCAAAATTGACTTCAAATCAGTCACTGTTGACTTATTCAAATTTAGAATGTGTGAACTTAAACTTATTAATTTATTATTTTACAGAAAAAATTGTATTCCACTTTAATTAATTTATTTTCCCTTTACAGATTTTCCAGGAACAAATCCAGTTTCTGTGGAAGTGGCTCAAAGATTTCTGGAAAATGAAACTCTAGCCTATACCGAATTATCCCAAGCCATTCATCCAATTCTCGGGACCCCATTTTTGCATCTACATCCCTGCATGTCGCAGAATATTTTACGCAACTTATCAAAAAGGTACAGAGAAATAACTTTTATAATTCACAACTTTAGACTTTTAAATACAAAAATGTAAGATTAAATAAAAAAAAATTAAAAGAAAGTCATTTGGAAATATTAAAAAAAAAAAACAATTTTATGTTTAATGTGTTCAAAATTAACACTTTCAAATTTTATGGTTGAATATGGTTCAATCTAAAAAGTTGGAATATTTTGAAATTAAAGAATGGTGAAATACGCATAACACGCGCAGATTTCAGCTAGTACAGTTTCAATTGTCTTAATTTGTAGAATTTAAAACTAAAGGGCTTGATGTGAATGTGAATTTAACTATTGAAAAATGGTAACATTTAAATTTTTCAATTTAAACTTGAAGTTTTTGATTGAAAGTATTGAAAATTAAAAATTTTGATATTGGAAATCTTCAAAAGTGAAAAATTTCAAATGTATGCATTCGAATATCGAAATCTGGAAAATTGATTCAAAATATGCTTTGAATAATAATAATAGTTAACGTAAAATTAAACAATTTTCGCTAAAAAATATTCCAAAATCTAAAATGCAAAACTAAAGTTCTTAAAAAATATCGCTTTAAATAAAATCATACGAAATCAAAGAATAAATTTTAAAACAGGTGTATAAATATAATAATAAATTTGTGAATTGGCTTATTTGTGTTTTCATCCAACTTTAAGACAAAAATTGTTTGTGTATTTCAATATAAAATTATTTGAAATTGGAAACATTCAGTATTTAACCATTTTTATTTTAATCCCAGACCAAATTTTTGCATTAGGGTGGAGTGAAAAGGCTGAAACAATCATTTGAGCTGAGCTACACAATTTATGGCTAATAAAATAAAATTATGGGTAGTATCTTCTGTTTTCTTTGTGGATTTGAAAATTCAGAAAACAATGATCATAGTAAAGTTTGTAGGTACAGTTTTTGCTAAAAAAACAATAATAGGAAAATTAGACATTAAAAAAATGTTGGAGAGCATGTTTAACTTTTTCTTCAAAAAGTTTACAATTAACAAAATAAAAATACATATTTTATGCAGATTTTCCAAAAATTCTAACCTAACATTTTTTTTAAATTTCTAATTTCATATTATTAATGGTTACCAAAAGCTCTACCCACAATAATTGTTTCGCCCGTAAGAAAAGGTTTTTTGTTTTCAAATCACAAAATAGAACAGAATTTATTGGATTAAGAATTAATTTATATGTGCTTCTTTTGAATGCCAATTTCACATGGTCGTCCATATTTTATCGTTTTCCGTTCTTGCTATTCAACTTTTTTTTTAAGATTGTAAGAATTTTGATAATAAAGTTTGATTTTAAACGTTAAAGAGGAATTTGCATTTTGATTTAATTTAAATTTGATTTCGTTATTCAAATAAGTAATATTATATAATTAAAATATTAATGCCAAATCGTATACCAATTCATTTTGATTTGACTATTGTATTAGTGAAAGATGATTAATTCTTGGTCAAATTCTACTAATTCATTTAGTAGTTAATTTTTTAAATAATTTTGTTGGTAAACAATTTGAACTAGTAAATAAAAACCTACTGAATAATTCCATTTAAAATCAGGCAAAATTTCAAGAAAAGTATAGGTTATGCTGTCAGAATGATTTGTGATCGTCCGCGAAGAAAGGGACCTAATGCGGAAAAAATCGGTTTTCATTTTCTTACGCTAATCGATAGTTTCTGAGTTACTCTTTCATTTTCAATAATCAAAATTTTTTAAAGTTAATTACTTTTCTTGTTATTAAGCTACATAGGCATGATAAGCGTACGCGGAGACCCAACGAGAGGCCTACGAAATCCAGCCCCACCACTTACCACTTCAGCTATACGCGACGCGACGTGTCCGTGAGCTCCACTGGCTCGTGCCTAAAAGTGTAGTGGTAAGTGGAGGAGGTTATTTTCGTAGACGCATCCCCACTACTTAAATGCTGTCTTGCAGACTCTTCTACGATCGCCCGTTCTATAAAATTCAGCTTTGACGCATTAGGTCCCTTTCTTCGCGGACGGTCACATTTTTTAATTATTCTACATTTTCAAAATGCAGTATTTTCCAAACGAGCGCGGGTATTTGGGATTTTCTTTTTGTATTCCACGTAAGAATTCTTGCTCTTTCAACTGATATCAAAAAATAAAAAAATAAACGATTTTCTCAAAAACCAGACTTAAATTTTTTTTCAGATATTAATGATAATATGTATTAGGTATCTCCCGAGATATCTCCTGAGTTTCATTCTTGGTTAACTACTGTTACTACTACTAACTGCTGCTGTTAATTATTAACAAATGTCAAGAGTTATATTTTTCGTTTAGGATATTTGGCAATTATTCAAAGAATTTACAAACTCGGGGGCACGGGTTAATGTTAAATGATTTGAAAAAATATATGGAATTTGATTTTCTGGAAAATTAACAAATGGGGAGGGGGGGGGGGATGATCGATCGATAAAAATCGAAAAATCTATTTCTGAAAAAAATTAAATTTGAAAATATGGAGTTCATGACAAAATCCACCTTCAAGAATTAAAAAAAAGCAATCACCATTTTTATAGATTTTTCTATATTTCTGGCATCAATTTAAAGAGCAAGAATTTCCACGTTAAATGCAAAAATAAAATCCCGAATACCTTCGCTCGTTCGGCAAATGCTGCATTTTGAAAAAAATGCTGTCTATTTTTGAGAATTCGCAGGTAATCTTCAAATGATTGTAACAAATCAGAAACACCTTAGAATGATATATCCAAATGCTAAATCATTCCGACACCCTAAGCTGAACCTCTCTGCATTATTTGAATTTTAAGTCGAATTAGGTTTTGGCACGAAATTGCTAATCTTTTCGAAATGTATTTTTACAAACCAAAAAATACATGATTTAGATTGTGTAAACATTTTACAAAACCATAAAATATTCTTTCTGGTTCATAAAAAGACATTTTAAAACATTTCTTTGGCAATTTTGTGTTGAAACCTAAGTCGACTTAGGTGGTTTTTCTAGAGAACGGCTCAATTAGTAATTTTTACTAATCCTCAGTCAGGTCTATACTAAATGAATTAGTAAATGACTTGGCACTAATTCATTTAGTCAAATCTTACTCATTCAGATTTTTAGAGGAAAAAAAAATAAAAGAGGTAAAATAAAGACCTTGACCTAATTACTGGAACTTTCGTAAATCTTCTGGATAAAGTGGAGTGAATGTGTAAATCTATAGATACTTGATACATCTGTTGTTTCAGCAACAACAAATTAGTCAGTTGGCTCAGCGTAATGGCCCCTGCAGGCCTCAATCTGAAAATAAGACCTGAGTACTACGAATTAACCTTTGGGGATATTCGAGACGATGATGGGAATTCCATCGATGAAAATGATGAGCAATCTGATACTCCGGAAATTCAGTAGCAACACCTTTGCGACAATGAGCTACAATAATTTCAAAGATAGAGAATCTCGATTCTGTCTAAATAGTGTATTTTTCTACCAATTGTATTTTAATTATTTAATTAAGTTAATTTTTACTGTATTATTTAATTTCATCCAAATGTTGCTTAGAAGTTTAAATCAAAATAAATGACATCAATGAACGAAAATCTCGATGAAAATAAATGACATTCCGCCTTACAGATTTTCGTTGGTGATGTATATATCTGGGTCACTAGGCATGTCGTTGCATCATTGCCCACTCTATCGTCGTCTCATTATTAATTTTGGTCAAGAAAAGAATTGGCGTTTATTGTCAACGTTACTAACTAAGCTTTACTTAATTTGAATGAAAGCCTATTTAATAGTTTTTATAGGTCACCATGAAATATTCTACGAGCACAGGGGACACGTATTTATGTTTTTTAGATACAGGCTTTACGATGCCCTTAATATAGTATTCTTGATATCAAAATCAGTCTTTTAATTAATTTCTTCATAATTTCACAAGACATTATTTAATAATCGTAAATTTTCAGTTAAGGAAAATATTTCTCTGAAGGGAATCGAGCTCTTTTCAAGAAATTATTTCTCTGATTTCTGAACAATACGGAGTGTATTGTTCGTTTTTCGCTTCAAGGCTTCGTTGCTTTATAATCTACGTCTACGGATTCAAGCTGCAAGCGAAAATAAGCTAGGTTGAGAAAAAAACAATTTAATGTGGGATTCAATTTCTGAGGCGAAATGCATTTTGCAAGTTGAATTGGATCGTGGATAGTAAGTTAATCAAGGACTGCAAAACCTGTTTTCTGGTTTAATTCGAATAATCAGGTTAAGTATTAGATATTATTTAATATATATGTTATGTATGCATATTAGGGTGATTAAAAGAACATTTTTTCGAATCTGAATATGCTGTATTCAATAGAAAATTGAAGTTTTGATTTTTCAAACGCGAGGGTAAAACTTAATTCTTTTTAATGAAATTAACTTTTAGAATTTTTTCTCGTAATTACAATAAATAAAAATTCTTTCATTAACTGAAATGACTTCAATTTTATCGGAAAATGAGCCCTACATTTTACAGCAAGAAAAATTAATATTGATATCCATTATCGGCCTTAGTTTACAACAGTATATGATTTAACCATAATTAAAGTGTCATCGATATAACTGACGTACTTTCAGGTAAAGAAAGAATTCTTATTTAGTATAATCAGGAGTAAATAAAAATTTAATTACATTACTTTCTGGGCAAACAAAATTTGTCGCGAGCTCTAAATCTTTTTTGGTAAAATCTAGTAAAAATAAGGAATTATTTTTCATAAAAACAAATTAAATTTGGATAAATTTAAATTTAAAGCTTTTTCGGGTTTCAATCGTGTGCAAAACTACGAAACTTGCCGACGTTTCGTGAACATTGCAGTCGGCAAGTTTCGTAGTTTTGCACACGATTGAAACCCAAAAAATGTTTTAAAAGTATCAGTAAAATACGATCGGCCCAACTCTGGGTGAGGGTGGCCCGTCTATCGGCGTAGTATTAAACAATGAAAGCCAACTTACTGCACTCAACAGCCGGCGCAACTTTGGCTTGAAGTCGGAGCGACAGTCGGATAGACTTTGGTGATTTGCTTTGAAAGGATCATCATAATACGATTTGTCCAACTTTGGGTGAGGGTGAACCGACTGTCGGCGTAATATTAACTAGTGCAAGTAACCTTACTGCGACCGACTGTCGGCCCAACTATGGCCCAAAGTCGGGCTGACAGTCGGATGTCAAGTTTGGAAGCCAATGTTGTGTCCCGTGGTAGGCTCAACCTTGACTACCGAATTTAGAAAGTTAGAAATTGCCTGCTAAACTAAGTTTCACTTTTTTCTCTCCAGGCGTACGCTACTACTAATTACTTATACACAATTAAAACTCAATTATGTCAACTGCTGCTTTCCCAAATACAATTATTGGTTTATTCGTTAGCTTTGAACTTCAGTTAATTGTTTCATTTCTAATTGATAAGAGTTATAATTTTTAACTTCTAATAAATTCGATATTTTATACCCTAGTTTCTTTTTTTTTTTTGTCTTTAAATACGAAGATAAAGGTCTCTGTCATTTACGTTTTCTTTTAAACTATAATATATAGTTACACATCAACCAACCTTCTTTATTCTAAAAATTGGTAAGAGTATGTATTTTTTACAATGAATGTTAGGGTTTGCGAATGAGGTTAAGATGTCGCGCAATATTGAAAAGGAAAACGCTAGTAACATGCAATTGTTTGCGTGTATATATTGTGCTTCGAAAAGGTGCGGTTATTATTACAGGATACTAGTAATTTTGTTGCAGATGAAAACCTTCGTTTATTCATGTTCTACGTTGTGTTTTACTTTTTTAATATGTATTGTAAAGTACGATGCTCTATTACGTTACATTAGTTTTCTTCGATGTATGAGTATTAGACGCTACTGTTGAAGTACGCATTGGAAGTATAATGATAATTACACACTATAGAAACAATTGTGTTATTATTATCTAAGTAAACCTCAGGAACTTTAACTCTTCACATTAAGAGTATAAATTGAAACTGAAAAAAAACACAGTCAAACCGATGCTTAAGATTTTCAGAACTAAAAACGGTTTTGCATTAAATTCCAAAAAATTAAGTTATCGTATTGGAAACCTATTTTAAACATGATCTCTACTTTCATTAATCGATCGTTCAACTTGTCATTTATTGTCAGTAAATTTTACTCATACAGAGAAAGAAAATTATCCCGGTCATATCCAACAAAATTCTAATTTTTAATTATAAACCCCAACGTTTCGACACCGCTTATGACTCTTATAATGTTTAAAATTGTATTGTACGAGGGCTGTTTGATGAGTCAGTGACTTGTTGCATTTTTTTGCACAGTAACTTTAAGTGCACCACTGATCCCGTCAACGCCATCTATGAATAGACTACTGTTGAATGTTGAGCAAGCTGGGTCACTTATTTTGTGTTTGATAGCCACTGAAAGGAGAGAACCACATGAATGTTAACGAAAATGGAAAAAAGTAAATTTCGTGTGCTGATTAAGGATTATTTTTGGCGTAAAAACCATCATTGAAATCAAGGAAAGGTTTGTTAAATACTATGGGAACTCTGCACTATCAATTTGAATGGTTGAGAAGTGGTTTACTGAGTTCCGTTGTGGTCGTACCAGCACAAGTGATGCCGAACGTCCAGGTCGTCAAAAAGAGGTCATCAAGCCAGAAATCGTCGATAAAATCCATGGAATGATATTGGACGATAGGAGAATCAAAGTGTGTGAGTTGGCTAAGGCTATAGGCATCTAAAGTGAGCGTTTACATCACATTTTACATGAATATTGGGACATGAAAAAGCTATCCGCGAGATGGGTGCCGCGATTGCTCATATTCGACCATAAGCGCAACGTGTGCCCACTTCAAAGGAGTGTTTGGCGATGTTCAGCCGCAATCCGAACGAGTTTTTGCGTCGTTTCATAACCGTGGACGAAAAATGGATCCACCACAACATACCAGAGACCAAGGAGCAATAAAAAAGTGGGTTTCTCCGGGTTAACATGCACCAAAGAAGGTCAAGGTGGGTCTGTCGGCAATAAGGTCATGGCCACAGTTTTTTGGGATGCACGCGGTATCAATCATTCACATCGATTACCTTCAGAAGGGTAAAACTATCAACGTTCAATATTATTCAGAGCTTTTGGACAGATTCGATATTGATTTGAGGCAAAAAAGACCTCATTTGTCGAAGAAAAAAGTGCTGTTCCATCAGGACAATTCAAGGGTGCACACGTGTGTAGTCACGATGGCCCCTGCGATTATTCTCTGTTTACAAACCTGAAGAAATGGCCGGATGGTAAGAGATTTGTGTTGAATGAAGACGCCATCACCGAAACAAACGCCTATTTTGAGGGCCTCGAGAAAACTTATTATTTGGAAGGAATAAAAAAATTGGAAAAAAGCCCGACTATATGTATCGAGCTAAAAGGATAGTATGTTGAAAAGTAAAATGCTCATTTGCCGAAAAAAAATCTTTTAGTCGAAAAGTCACTGACTTATCAAACAGCACTCGTATGTACGTTTTTTGTGCATCATAATATGTATCATTTCACAAGAAAATATACCACTTGGTCTATCGTAGCTTAGGAGACGCGATTTTGTGATCAGAAAAAAGGTCTAAAGTGGCGATTTTGGGGTTTCGATGGAAATGCATACGAATCTATGCTTTATCTACACAGAAATGGTCGGAAGTTGATAAAGTTTATGTTTGAAGAAAAAATATAACACGTGCGCTTATGGCACTTGCCAAATAACGATGCGCTTTTCTCGAAATGCGATTTTTCAAAGTTCCGACTTCAAAAGCACCCCGGTGTCTCGTTTTTTAACCTGGTGGATTCGCTTTGGGCTTAAAATGCTGGGAAATCAACCAGGTGCATATATGCCTACGGTCTTAATGCTATACTGAAAAAGTCGTACCTCTTTTACGGAATGACACAGACAATTGTAATTTTTAATTATACAGTAAAATAAGGTAAAGCCTGACACTCTTTATTATATTTGACGTCTTATTTTGATAATTTAAAAATGAATAAATAACTTTTGGCTTTCTTAATTTAATTCAGTTGCGTCAAAGTATATATTTTATTTATAATTATGTAGCTTCTTCGCCATTCAAGTCAGGAGAAACATTATCATCGAGGTAATTTAAAGGTTCTGGATGATTTACAAAAAGATGATCATTTTAGGCAATGAGATTTTTGACAATGAGATTCGTTGACGAGACATTGATTTTAGCTTCAGCATGTCAAAGTATCCTTGACATTTTTATAGTAAGTTCTCACGAAAAACATCTACGATGTAAAAAAATCCATAAGTAAAAAGATATCACATTTATCAAATTATAATTAATGCAAATTATATCAATCAATTTATCAATTTTATTAATTTATTCTGGAATGTTTGGATGAATCGGTTGAAAATTGTAGGCTTCAGGTCGACTCAACTGTTAAAAATGATACATTTTTCATGTTTTCTGAATCTGCTCTATCCAGTTTCTCAACAATAGACAATGTGTATACAAAACAGATATTTTTAGCGATTTTTTATCATGTCCAATAGGTTTTGATGCAAATCTATGAAAAATTGGTTGAGAAATCCACTAAAGGTGGAAAAGGACCGTTCACTCGAGAAAATTTATTCGCAATTTTTTTTACTTGGCGGCGATTCACTACCGCGAATCTTGATAAATTAATATTGAGCTTTATATGAAATTTATAAAAAATATCATACAAAAATAGTGACAATACTGACAATCACATTTATTGTTAGAATATTAATGTACTGAAGGCTTTTTCCGGTTAAAAAATTAAAACATATATTTATTGTTATTTGAACTTGTGAGACAGACTTTGAAGTGGTTTCAGAAATCTTTAACTTTAAACTATTGAACCCTCTCATTGATAATTATCTTTCTCAACTCAATATAAGTGATATCTGTGAATCATAAATATTTAAAAAATGTTGTCAATATATTATTTAACAATTTTTCATTTTTAAATTTCTAGGCTGGGACAGCTGGATGACAGAATATTTTGCGTATTTTTTGTTCATTATTTCTAAATGAAATATTCTAATATTCTTGAAATTACTTGACTGAGCTATTTTTAAAAGAAATTTATTGATCAAAGGAAATGTGAAAAGTGGTTGCGACTTATTAGCAATAACCCTCAAATATTATAAAGTTTAAAAAAATACTTTAGAGCGAACGTTACAATAAATGAGCGATAAGAAAAATTTACGAATTTGTAATCTTAACAATTTATTTTAAAATGCTAAAAGCATAATGAATTGAATGGCTTACGTAAATCACTTTTAAGCTGTGATTAATGGAAATTCTCGTAAATTAAATTTTACATGAAATATCGACAAGGAAACAGTACGTTCCATGAGAATAATCTGCCGGTGTATACAAAACTCTTGATATCTGATCCAATTGATCTAGACGGAGAAACTCTTGATTGTAAAATTGGAAAATACAATATTCATTATACACGAAAAAATTATTTCGAGAATTGTTAATTGTGGATATTAACCTGTGAAGTTACTAAGTTTATTGAAATATAATAATAAATGATTAAATAATTATACTCATATTAAAAGAAAGTTTCCGTAATCCCTAGAAAAGACTATGAAGTTTACAAAACACACTAGGGAAGAAATTCTTCTAATGTTCATTCTACGCATTTCTAATTTTTCCTATAGAAAATAGGAAAATAGGCGATGTTCGGAAAATCAAAATGAAAATAAATTCGCATTTACTGATATATATATATATATATATATATAT